>JAGTTH010005523.1:0-46128 GCA_022606485.1 Agraylea sexmaculata
AAACTAAGCTATAATCAGTGATATGACTTTTGTGGATTGTTTAATTTTATACATTACTTTATTATATCATTTTATACATATATTGATTGATTATAGCTGATTATGACTGATTATAGCTAAGTTTATAATCATAATTTTAAATATATATATATTTAAAATTATGAGTATAAACTAAGCTATAATCAGTGATATGACTTTTGTGGATTGTTTAATTTTATACATTACTTTATTATATCATTTTATACATATATTGATTGATTATAGCTGATTATGACTGATTATAGCTAAGTTTATAATCATAATTTTAAATATATATATATTTAAAATTATGAGTATAAACTAAGCTATAATCAGTGATATGACTTTTGTGGATTGTTTAATTTTATACATTACTTTATTATATCATTTTATACATATATTGATTGATTATAGCTGATTATGACTGATTATAGCTAAGTTTATAATCATAATTTTAAATATATATATATTTAAAATTATGAGTATAAACTAAGCTATAATCAGTGATATGACTTTTGTGGATTGTTTAATTTTTTACATTTCTTTATTATATCATTTTACTATATTTTCAATGCTTATTATAGGAAGAATTTCCGGATTATTGCGTATTACATAAATTGTTTAATATAAATCCCAAATAAATAAAGTATTTTATCGTATATATAACAAAAGAATGTTATAGAGAAATGTATTTAATTAAAAGTTCTATAAAATTCCCATTCTTATCACCAATTTGAAATTACTTTCTGTGTTATTATAAATCATCAAATATATATTTTATTATTTATTTACATTATATAAATTATAACCATCAGATAATCCAATTCGTTAGGATGGTTTAGAAAATAAAAATTAGAGAAAACATAGTATATAACAGTACATAAAATTTAATAATTAAACAATCGAATAATAAAAAATCTAAAATAAAAGGTACACATGTTTTAGTATGGTTAATATCAATGATATATTTATGTGAAATGAATATAATACCAAAATATTAATTTTATACAAAATTATCATATTAATTCATTTTTTTTACTAAAAATGTTTTTGTGTATTTTAATGTCTAAACACTGAAACAGGAAAATCTACAGAATCCATATTCGATAGATATAAATAAAATTTAATTGAAAAAATATATAAATCCATTTCAAACAAGCACACATTGACCATCATTTTTCAGGTAGCTTCATTATTCCATATATATTTTGTGAATTGTCTGATTGTTATTTATTTATGCTCCGCTTTTATTTTAGAAAGCGTCTTTTTTGAGAGGATTTTTTATACACAACCACGTGTTAATTGTCTGTCGGTGATCTTAACTATTACTAGTTACACAGGTCACCGACTTAATAATCAGTATTTACCTTACAATACAGGGAAATCAGAGTAAACCTGGATCACATTTGATTTATCGATTTTTATTAGCCAAGTTATTTCCGATCTACCAGTCGTAAATAACCGATCAAATAAATTTTAAACATTCTTTCGTCTTGAGGGATTCGGAAAACTCTACAGACCAGCCAGTATTTGTAGACACGCTTCTATTCCCAGAGCTGCCATAACTAAGTTTATAAAAATATTGATTAAAAAATAATGTATCTGAGATAATATTATTTCTTTGTGTATGACGCAAGCGATATTTCAAGTGGATGAGAGTTCTTCTTATAATATAATATTAAAAGGGGTGGAGAAAATCCGATTTGTGTTGGTCTCGTAATCAGGGTGAGGCTATCTGTGAGTAGTTTCCAATATCTCAGACCGTCGCTTATCCTGCTCGTATATCTCTAGTATTACATTAATTTTGTTACTATTTCTTGCTCTTTAGGACTTGTATGTATTTCTGTCAAATTACACCTAGGCTTATTGGAAAGCTTCGAGTGGAAAAGACACTTTTTTCTATCAGTCCGTCCAATTCATTTCATCAGTTCATCCGCAGCTAGTTTGGATGTATAAAAGAAGAAAAAAATATTCTGTCCATCTTTTATATATTAATATCATTATCAGCAGCTCAAAGATATTTTTGATGGCAATCGAAATTAACGATATTTCGACAAGTAAAAACATTATAGATAAAACACCATCAGACGTATAGAATATCGTAGTAATAAAGACGACAAGCAAATATATTAATTTAATAAAAATACAGGCGTTTTAACTAAGACTAGTCCAAGTGGGTGTAATGAAGTGATTTGACGTATTTGAGCCCTGCAACGATTTAATTTATTATATTGTTTTATTATTGTAATATCTGATATTTACACAAAACATTATATATTATACAATTATTATATTCATGGGACAAACTATAAAGTATAATGCTAATTTCAAAAATTGTATGTGTATTTTATTTTATTAATATCATTATAAGATTATTATGTTCCGTCCAAAAAATCAATTTTACCATTCATTTTACCACCTAATAAATCAATATAAATATGTAAGTCGCGCAGTGGTTTTTTACTTCAAGTGGCTGTGATTTGTGATATTCTAACATATAGAAAAAAATTGAAAAAGTTCAATTTTGCCAAATTTTACAGGAGAAACTAAAAAATTATTCAAGCTGATTGAAAACAGTACTTAGAATCACATTTGATTGTTTACCTATAAATTAATATAGTAAAGTTAATTTATTGCGTTCAATGCATTCAATGCAATGGTTGCATGGAGATGCGAATTATGATATTTGGTAATTAAAAAGATTTTGGATTAATATTTTGCAGTTTTTTTTTAGTTTCGCAAAGAAAGCCGACGATTTGTACTAAAAATAAATCAAACATATTTGAGGTGTTCCTTATAATATTCTATTAAATGTTGGTATTAAAATTTAGAATAGTCATGAAATCTCATTAGGGTGTTTCTATAGAATAATTTTGAATTACGAAATTGGCACATTTACGTAAATGTTTTATTGTGGTTAGACTTTGAAGTAATAGTGGAGCGGTTACGTAAAGCGGCTAAAGAGTGACGACTAGTGGTGGATTTCAAAGGCAATTTTCGTCAAAGCTCACGTATTAACACGTTCATAAGGTTTCCTCTGAACTGTTGGCTGGCTTAAGACAAACACCTGTGGTAATTACCGACACTTTTTTATAAATACATATTAATATACGACAGGTACATGCTCCCTTATTCTGGGCAGGTGTGAACGTATCGCCTTACACCTTGCCAACTAAGCCATCTAGTCTGCGTCATGCTTTTTAAAAAACCAAAGATTTGCACGCATTTCAATCAAAGGATAATATGTCTACATTAATGTTCTTGAAGATTTAGCTCTCTCAAGCAAAAATTAAGACCTTAACTGCCTCCTCATCAAAGAGGGACTTTTTTTTTATCTGAAACCTAACGAAATTATGGAAACAACTGACCAGGAAGAGACCACAAGAAAAAAATATAATCAACAATTCAATAATATTTATCAAACTACCGATGAATATATAAATTTGTAATAAATTAATGTTAGTACATATATATTTTTTAAATTGTTATTAAATAAATATAAACCACTTAACATTTATCATTGTTATAGTTCAGAAGATAATGACTATAAATGCTGTGGTGTATCTCGATCCAGGTTTACTCTGATTTCCTGGAATTCAACACTAAGGTGATTATTAAGTAAGATTAAGGCAGAGTCATTCTATCGTTAAACTGTGTAACTGTAATTGTATCAGATCTTTTACTTCTAAAATATCCTTAAACTTCCAACTTTATACATATATATCTGTTTTTTTAATGTTTTTTATTTCAATATTTTTCACGTTAGTTATCATTATTATTATAAACAAAAAGTATTACTATTTTTTAACAGGGTTGACTTGAATTAACTGAGAATATTTTAGGGGGTTGTAGGATATAGCAAATATAAGCGAAAAAATATATTCAATATTTTTTTTTATTAATTCAATTTAAAAAAATGTATTTAATAAAAATATTATATTATTAAAATATTGCGTATTTTACAGAAAAAGCTGATTCGAAGATGGTGGCCCAAACTCGATTAAAATAAATATTTAATATATTTTTTCACTTATTCTTGTGATACTCCCTAAAATATGTGTTAAACTGATGAGGACATATAAATAAATATTATTTCAAAGTGTATTATGTAAAATGAATAACCATTTTGCGCCTTCTAGGCTCAGGTGTTCCAACTAATTGGAAAATATTAATTTATTTTTATCAGTATTTCTGATGAAGAACATTGATAACTTCATCACGTGCATTAAAAGATAATAATATTTTTATATTGTAATTATTTGGGAGTTAAAAGTCGATAATATATCTTGAAAGGAGTCATATATTGTAATCTAGAGTTGGAGGAATGGTATTAGAAAAAGTGTAGTAGTGAACACGTAACACAATGTTAGGGGTTGGTTAATGCTAAGGTAAGGGATGGTATAAAAAGTGGAGTTGTTGGGGGTTGTAGGTTGTACATACGTAAGCTTGTTCAGTGGTACTCTTCACGTAAAATTGCATACACCAAAGACCCGTAATTTCTTATTACGTTTGAACACGGTTACCGTAAAAACCCTTAATTTACTATACTAAGTTTATATTCAATTGTAGAAAAAATATTAAAAACTTGTAATTATATAATGTGGGTAGAAACATCAGCAAGATGGATGAAGAAAGCAGGGTAAAAAAATATGATGCTTTTAGGCACATTAATCTGAAAACCAATGAAAATTTTTAAATATATCAAAAAATTGATATATTTAAAAATAAAAAAAATATTCGGCTTCTCTTCTATACTTAAAATAATTTTGTAAGTATATATTCGAATGGATTTTCAATTCAATTGAAGTTAACAATGTTTAATAAAGGATTAATGAAAGTTCTGCTGTATAACCAAATTTTATTTTGATTGCTTGTGCCTTCGGAAATTCATATATATATATATATATATATATATATATATATATATATATATATATATATATATATATATATATATATATATATATATATATATATATTTGAATGAAATATTACATATATAATAAAATTTACAAAAAAATCCATAGATTATTAAAAGATCGAGGGGACGGAAGTGCAACCAAATTAATTATATAATATAATTACTTTTATATATATTAATTATTACTATTAATTATATAATATTTATATAGTTAAAATAAAAGGAGAAACGTAACATATTTTAAGAAATTATAATTTGATAAATGATTTATGTATTTTATTATAATTATTGGTTTATTTGAAACAAAAAAGATGACTTGCTGAGGAAATATATTGTTCACTTACAGTTAAACTTTCATTAATAATTTATGGAGTTTTAAGAAGAGATTCGATCTCCGTTGAAAATGTTTGATAATTAATAAGAATAATAAATAAAGTTTAATTCATAATAAAATCTGAATAGATATTTTATGGTACCTAAGGAGTCATATAATATAAGAAATACTTTTAATTTGATGGTATATTTATTGAGGTTGTTATTCAGTAAAGGGTTAGTCTGAAAGAAGTCGTGGCTACAAGGTTTTTGGTATAATTTCTCCTTTTCTAATTTAACACGCCTTGCACTTTTTCAAGATACTAATTAGTGAAAAACGAGGCTTTGCCCAGACGAAAAAGGTGGTGCTTTGTGTTTGTGAATTTTTTTTTTCGACCAACAGACTGGATTTTCTACGTGGAAATCCTTTGACAAGCAATGTTATTATTTCAATGAATATAATATTGAGAAGAGTTAGGGAACATGACATGTGTTTTTTTAAACAAACACAAATGGGACTAAGGTAATGTTGTCACAGTTTGAATTCCTCCTTATATTTGCTTTGTCCTTCAAATATCGTAACAATATTTTCTTTTACTAAAATATACACGCTACTTTCTCATTAGATGCAAAAAAAAACATCGATAGTTTGTTTGTTTCATATGCATTATCGCAAAGGTCAGGAAACTTTGAACTCAAACTGAGACGTTCATACGCTAATTGGATTATTTATTTATATTCCTCTTTAATGATCTAATTAAAAACACACACACTTTGAGAAAGTCATTTTTAGTTGTGATTTTTTATGTTATTTGCCAAGTTGTCATGCGTGTAAAAAGTGGTAATGGTTGTCACAATATTAGTGTGTCTCATGAATATATGAAAATATTAGTAAACAATGAATGATTGATTATTGAAATATTTACATAATGGGTTCCTTGTTGGGCTAGATCGACCTAAAGTATTTTGTGTCACTTGCATACTAAACTACTCACTACTTTACCATGAATAATATAACCATTACATTATCCTACACTCACAATGGCGGCTATGAATACCTAACCAATAATTAACAATTGTTAAACCGATGAATGTGACTTATTTTGACAGGGAGTAAGTCTAAGATGAGTATATGTATATTCAATAGTACATTTCCTAATACATATTATACGATGAGTATAAAAATAATATTTGCATATAAACGCTAATACGAGCTTTTTTTACATATAAGTATATAAAAAATAAATTATAGTATTAAATAAAAATGTATATAAAATAAAATTCAGTTAAATAAAGTAAGGTGTAGGAAGCAATCATTTATATGTTACTATATAAAGTCGCTCATAAACAAGCCCCGTAGGTGGCAGAATTGGTGGAAAAGAGATCACCTAGGTGCGCAAGTTCGTTGCCAAGACGTTGTAGCCTATTCAAAGGAGAATAAAGTATGGAATTGGACGAGGATAGAATGGAAAGAATGAAGATAAAAAATATCTCAATTATCCTTGAAGGTTACAAAATAATTTATAAAATTCATATTTCTCCCATTCTATATATTCTTTATATTTTCATATTCACATGCAGTCTCTATAATATTAAGTTTGAACCTTGAAATTTATGTAAATTAATTATAATAATTCAGGTTTCTCAATTCAAATTTTTTTTTTATAAAAATAGCTCTTATTATTCATCCAAATAAGGGAAAATTATTTATACTATAAATAATTATTTTATTTAAATCTAAGGTATCGATTATTTATTTGATTAAGAAGGGAGTAAAGGGAGTAAATCTGTAAAGGCAGGATTAATCCAAAAGAAAATAGACTAAAAAAGGTAATCGACTATGGATTTCATAAATTTTAAGTCTCTAATTCGTGCCCGGTGGACGCGCTTTTTAACATTAATCGCAAGATTTCAATACGAATTGTTTATTTAATTTAAAGTAAAGTATATTCATAATATACCCAGATTATTACTTATTAAATTTGGTTAAAAATTAAAAGTTGTTATTGGATGGAAAAAAATGCATTTAGAGCGTCTGCGCGTTTCCAAACCATGGCCAAATTTTTGTATAGGAATTTCACATTAAAATATTTTTTTGTTTTATTTGTGTGTTACATAGATATACACAATTTTATATTGTATTTAGTAAACGCGCTCACAATTCAGATTGTTAATTTATTCCCGAGGCGTATGTGTGATGACGTGATGTCAAGTTAGTTAAGCGGGGGTTACGAACCTTTTTTTTTGTACATATGTCACATTTAAATGATGAGGATTGTTTAGGTATGCAAAAGGTGTATCATTGAGATACAGCCAAACCAAACAGACTCATTTAATTTACATCGATTCAGTGTTGTTTCAATGCATACAGGACGTGTGGGTTCGTACCTGATTTGCCTGTAAAGATGAATCCACGGAATCACATAAATTGCATACTAAATCGGTGACGATTCCTTATGAGTAAGAGGATTTATTAATCAAGAATTTACTTTATATAGAGAAAATATAAAAAAATAATAGGCATTAGAAAATTTGCCGATTTAACACCATTAATATACTACAATATAATATATATAATTGTCTAAGGTGTGTGTATGTTATATGTCTGTATATCTGTGCGGATCCATAATTCAACCATCAATGTTGCCATATAGAAGAATAATATTTCATAGTACAATTAATACATATCTAAAATCTGGAAACGGGTATTTTAATGATAATAATATTAAATTAATTTCAAAATAATATTAGAGATAATGCATAATAAATGACAATTCATTCATCAATAAAGAACAGTATTTATTGGGAGACTCGCTTTTTAAATATTGTGATGAGTGTTGTCATCATATGAAAACCGTATTAAATTATTTTATTTATAATTTACTTTGAAAATTCAAAAAATAAAGATCTTATAACCGTCCTATTAAAAAAAGAAGCAGAACATCAAAAAACCTTAACAAATTCAAAATTTCAATTAAATTAATAATACTACTTTTTCATGTGAAAATATTTAAAAGAGGATCACAAAGTTAGTCATACAAGTGGGTTTTTGTATTTTTTCGCATACATTATTTATGTATTTAAATAAGTAAAAATCTATAAACTTAATATTGTAACATCTAATCATAAGGTATCAAAACATTGTATGTAAATTATATTTAATAAAGAAATTGTATGATAAATAAAAAAATATAAATATTATATATTTTTTACTAGAGCAGAATTCAAAAACATTAAGGCATTTACACAATTTATTTATTTTATATAATTCAATCAGCAAGTTTTTTTATTATTTTTTACAGTATATTTGGACTCGGAAATACGGCTGTTGAAATACAGTGAGTGTGAATTTTCAAACTGAGCTTTTGGGAATTGTGATGTTGATTTGGGCAAATGTGTATTCTACAAACGTACCTTACAAATCGTGAGATGCCAGCCTTTGGGTTTCTCTATCAAATACACTATTAAACACATACACGTCTTAATATTTCTTTTATATAATAAGCATATTATTAACTTTCTTTAAATTAATTGCGGATTTTCTTATCAAATTAAAAGTGTTTTTGTGAAAGATCAAGGTGACTTCAATATTGTGACACTGAATGACAGATAATATTATTTTATCTAGTCTATAGAGTCACAGGGATCATGACCTAGATTATGTGTCCATAAAGAAATAAATAAAAAAAGCGATTTAAGTTGGAATAATTCTTACTTCTGGCAACATTTAGCATCCCAGATAAAGTTCACCAACAAAAAAAACGTATATCTACAAACTGATAGTTTTAAAGGATTGAATGAAAGAGATATTCTTCAAAATATTGGTATTTCTTTATTGTAATATATTATAATTGACTGAATTTATGATTAGTATACAGGGTGGACTTGAAATAACTAGGTAGGGTATTGTAAGAATATATTTTTTTTATTAATTAATATTAAAATATAATTAATAATATTAATTACGCATAACAGACACTACACTACTGAGTACTTCAGAGAAACAGCTGATGATGTGATGTGAACATGAAGATGATGGTCCAAACTCGATTCCAAAAGCACTATTAATATTATTAATTTTTGTTTTTAATTTTAATGAATAAAATTTTGAATTAACTTTATTTCAATTATTCTTACGATACCCTACCACCCCCTAAAATATTCTCAGTTATTTCAAGTCCACCCTCTATAATAAGACTATGACATTAATAAAATAATATGACCAGACCAGATATATAATATCTGAAAATTATATTAGAATCATACAATTTACCAATTAAAAAAAATAAATAAATAAGATTTTCATTATTTAATTAAGAGTAAAACTGTATATTTAACTCAATTTTTGTTTTAATTATTTAGTTTTATTTATTACTGACCCATCAATATCACTTCACAAAATATATTAGAGATAACACGCATATAAAACTAATAAAATTATTAAATTCTAATTTGACAAGGAAAAAAATCACATTATTTTTTTTCCATGCATAAGTAGCAGGCGAATAATACATACTAGTTATAATACTCAATATAAAAATAGGCGGAAAGTTTAGGATTATGCTTTTTTTATTGAGGATTAATGAAAACAGGGGTTAAGACTATTATAATAATTAGTTATTACGTGAAACTATGCGGAAAATATAATACATATTAACATTGTTACTTTGTAAACGAGTTATGATAAATCCTGTTTAATATTCACCCCTTTGATACATTTTGAAATGCATGCGTGCGAATTTAATTTACTTCCCAAATCCACTGTAAAATATCAGGTGAAAGCAGGTTTCTTACAAAATATTAAAATTAATTTATCATCGATGATGTGGGTTTAACTGTTTTGTGGTTATTTATCGGTAGATGAGTTATTACTGACTGTGGTGATGTTAACAAGGTCATAAATAAATGTCGCCTTGTATGTATGTATGCATTTGTGTCATAGTCCATAAATAAAGCTGACTGATTTTTTTAAAACCCACACGGACATTTGCAAACATCATGCTAATTATGATGATGGATAGATTGTGTCATTTTGTCACAAGACTCCTTTTTATTTTAATTGGAACGGAGTGTTGTGTTCTAATTATTCAAAGTTCAATGATCTCAAAGTCGTTATTGTTAATCCTGTTTATGGAGGTTAGTATTAAAATTATATTTTATCTATGATGAGTCGAAAACCTAATAAATAATTTTCGATTAAATATGTACGTATATATTTTTTTAATATTTATTTTAAATGCACACATACTAAAAAATAATAAGAGAATTTACTCACAAATATGCATCATTATTATATAGTGATGATCTTTAACATTTCTCCAATACATATATTTTTAATGATATTTTAAGTGTTTCATGCAAATAATACCCAATCAATTAAATTGGTAACAAAACATTTATTTATCATAAAAATATAAAACATAAGACATTCTACTAAAATGTCATAAGATAAGGTGTACTTACTTATATTTTAATGAAATAACTCCATTTCTCTAAAATTAAAACTAAAATTCTTTATGTAAAATCAATAGTAATAACATTTTAATATAAAAATGTAAAAAAAATCAAATTACCTCGTTTCTATAAAATTGATTAATTGAAATTGTTTATGTAATATTTTTTTATTTATTAATGAAGAATTAATTTTCCATTCTATCCACATCATTCTTGGTCCAATTACTTATATTATTCTCTATTGAATAAGACTTGGTATCGAGTAGGTATGCGCACTTGGGTGATCTCTTTTCTACCAATTCTGCTACCCTACAGGGCTTAGGTTGGAGCGACGTTGTATGGAAATATATTTAAAAAAATCCATTGTTAATTTTTTAAATCCATTCGTTTGATGGAGAAATAATTTAATTCGTTTTTACACTAAAATAATAACCACGGAGAAAACAGTCGTCTGGAATACCAGAGAACCTACATCAATGATGGAGCTTTCTTTGAGAGGGTTTTTATACACAACAACGTGTTAATTGTCTGTCGGTGATCGTAACTATTACTAGTTACACAGGTCACCGATTTAATAATCAGCATTTACCTTACAATACAGGAAATCACAGTGAACCTGGATCAAGACGATCGATCGGGATTTTATTAATATTATTCCCCATCTCCCAGTCATAATAACCGATCAAATCAATCAAAAAATTCTTGACTTGAGCGGGATTTGAACCCATGACCCCAGTATTTGTAGCCCCGCTATTCCCTGAGCTATTATTTATCGTAATTATAAGATATATAATCAATGTTTCGATTTATATTGATCTGAAGCTATGAATAGGATTTGATTAAAGCATCGCTAGTGTAAAATTGTGCAATGGATGCAAATCAATGAATACCTGTGGTGAATGAAGCAATTTACCATTCATACTGTATCGGCGAATCAATTATTATTGTCACGTATTAATTTGAATATATACATCTATTTTATTCTCGGAAGCAGCAGGATATATTCACACAGTCATGGACAAAGAGAATTTCTCCAATGTTTCCAAAATTAATTTCTTATGGCTTGTCTCCCGCAGCGCATGTTCCACGAACGTGTCACACAGAACGATAAAATCACTATTCCTTTTTGCCTTATCCTCCTCCTTTTTAACAATAACAATCGAATATCGAATGCCCTTAAATAACTAAATACTATATTGCTAAATTAATAGGTCTTTAGTGATAACCAGACATAGTCCAAGTGGGTGTGTTGTAGTGTTTTGACGCTTCGAGTTCCTAAAACATTATATGATATACATTTATTTTATTATTATTTAACGATTTCCTTTCAAATTTCAAAAAAAATGTATAATATTTCATAGCCGCGCAAAGCTCTACAATTATTGTCAGTAACTGTTTTATCAATCTCTCGGCCATAGTGTTTTTTTTTTTTTTTTATTTATTTTATAAGTCAAGTTAGAAACTATGTTGTGTATATGTAACTGTAAAACTATGTTGTGTATATCTAACTCTAAAATATATAATTTTTAGATTTTAATGCCATCTTATGGAAGCTTTTAATGGGGAAATATTTTTATCTAAAAAATTAAATTGTTATTATAAAGAATGTGTAGTTTTTGTTTGTCTTTAAAAATTTGTGTAGCAATTATAATAAGTAGGTTCACTGGCTTCTGTTACTGTATTTTTATTTCGTAGAAAGCATCAAGTAACCAGATTACACGAATAAAAACGAGAGAACACATAAGATCGTATTACATTAGTTAATATGTGAAAAACTCAAAAAAATAAAACGCTTATTTTTTTATAATTAATTAATTAATTAACTTGTATCACACCATAAACATTTCTTTCGGCTGGTAATAATTAAAATGGTTGTAGCTTAAACGATATCAAAGTATGTAATTATTAATTACGTATTTTTTGCTATAAATATAGTATTTGGATTCATACCAATTTATTTACATACACTAAGAGGATTTTAAGAAGGCTTTTAGAAATTTTGTTTTTTAGAGACAAAAACATGTTAATTAATTGTCTGTCGGTGATGTAACTATTACTAGTTACACAGGTCACCGACTTAATAATCAATGTTACCTTACAATACAGGAAATCAGAGTACACCTGGATTAAGACGATCGATCGGGATTTTTATTAATATGATGACCACATGACTACAATATTCACTTTTTCCCCTTATAAACTAAGGAAGGTATCCGTAAGTATTTGGATGTTCTCCATATTAGGTTATTAGTTGGGTTTTTCAATAATACATATGGTGGATGTTTAAAAGAGTGGTTATATCAGAATGAATCTGGCTTACTACTACCTGTTTCGTGAAAGTCATAATGTATTTTTTGTGGGTCCAGACACCAGGTCCACCATCTTGGAGACGAGCTGGTCTCTCGTAGTGGTTTGTGTTGTCTTTGACTAACACGTCCTGTGGTGACATTGTAGCTCTATGCTATTTTACACTAACCCAGGGCCACACACTATACTAATTAATTAATTAATATGGAAAAATACGGTCTAGATAAATATTGGATATGAAGAAAATATAGGCTCGGCTTTCATTTAATATGCCATATTCATAAAATAATATATGACAAAATCTATATAAGAATTTGATCTCTGCAAGGATTACCTTTATATTACATATCTCTGATATTTACTCATAATTTTACATTACATACATATTATACAATTATCATAAAACAATTATTTAATGCAAGGGATAAAAAAGAAAGTGTTTGTTTATTGCAATATAAATATATTATTAGGTAATTGACTGAAATTATTAAAATACATTATTAAAATTGTATGACCACACACCACACCACCAAGTGCTTCTTTATCGTCACTACTACTTGGGATCTCCCGTAATGTTCTAGTGGTACTGCAGCATGATACAATAATATTATGTATGTATGTATATATATATATATATATATATATATATATATATATATATATTTATAAATAAATTAAAGTCATGTCATACATAAACTATTGTATGCATTGGAGAAAAAAAACTAATTTCAATATTCAAAAAATCTGCAATATGATTTTGATTAAAATAAGCATCTGATATTGATAAAAATTGTGTTTCACTTATTACAGATCGTTAGAACTATGGATGAATTTTTAATAGATACGTTAACTCATATATTAATTTTTTTTTATGCATTCAGTGTTCATGCAACAGTACGAAGGATAAATAAAAAAAATACATATAAATTCAGTTAAAAGCATACGATTTGACAATGAAATAAAAAGAAGGACATGAAATTTTATAAAAAGTATAATATTTTATAATTTTTAGTAGAGCGGATAAGCTATGTTGATACTCACAATTGATTTTTTTATAAATTCATACGTTAAAATCATCATTTCGAATAATGCACAACCCTGTTTTGAGTCAGTATCCCGGTGTGTGTCAGACATTCTTTCTATTCCATACGAATGACGATTTTTTTCTCGGACATGTCTTATGGAGAAATGTCTTCATTGAATGCGTACATATTGTGATCTGTTGAGACAAGCCAGTACCTCCCACGGTTAACACCACATTTCTATAAAGCATTCTTGTTTTTATATCACAACAAATGTGCCAATTGATTTAGAATATATTGTTTCAGCCATTATAATTCACTATAATGTGCACATGACTCAAATCAACGGGATAATTTCAATATAAAATTTTCTAAAGCTACAAGCATTGGATATTGTGACAAGAAGATTATTATTTCGATCCTGGATTGTAAGGTGAATATTGAAATAATAATCTAGTTTGGTTTTAAGCTGGAAGTTTAAATAAATAAATCACCAAATATTAAAATCTTGTAATTACTGTCGAAATAGATAAGTTTATATTTATACATAAAAAAAGAAATATCAAATGATGGACTTTTATTTTACGTAAATAGGGTATAAATATGAATAAAATTATCATATTTTGCTATCGGAAAAAATTTAGTGACCTAAACTGTGTTCTTAGTTAAATAATTTATAATGAAAATTAAGGGTAAAAATAATAAAACTTATTAAAATATTTTCAGTGATTAAAAATGTACATTGTGTTATAATTGTAAATAATGATAATTTATTTAATACCTGAATCAATTAGATTACAGATATATTCACCGGTGAAAGTATATTTTTAGTGCACAATCACGGGAGATTAAACCACTTCTACTATACCTACTTCTTATAAAAATATATAAGAAGTAGGTCAATATTTAAAATTTATTTTGATTTGACTTGAACTGAAATATATTACAATTTCTTTATTTAATTTGAATTGTTAATAAAATACAAAAATTCTTATGGATTAGACTTAGGTGTACAGAATATATAAATATTTTTACCTATAAATAACATGCGAATAACATTTTTATGTGACATTAGAAATACTTAATATTAAATAATAAAACGTATGGGAAAAAACCATGATTTAACTAAAACGTCAGTCACTAATTGATAGTCGAAAAAATTTATAAGTAATTTGTGTTCTTTACTTAAATTATTTAACAATGGAATTGCTCCATACATAATTCCTAAACGGTGGACGGTTTAAAATTCACCGCAAGATTTCATTAATGATTGCATAATTGATTTAATGTAAAATATATCAAAAATGTAGCCAGATAGTTACTTATTAAGTTTATCATAACTTTAAGTTGTTATGGTTTGAAAAAATAATTTTATAGTCCTTTTTGTTGGAGCAGTTTGAGAATATTTCGAGACTCTAATCACATTATGGTTATGTAAATATTATTAAATATACAATTGATTGTGTTTATTAAGTTGCAAAGGACAAATAATGAAATTGTATAAAATGCGGCAGGTGTTAACAATGGTGAAATACGGATTTGGATTAAGTTAATGGGGCAATCATTTTTTAAATCGCGGGACGATCGCATTTCAATTTGGCAAGAGCGGGAATTAAATTCAAATTTACGGCCGGACGCCATTTTTCGAACGTTTCGCGACAATTTTCAGCGCCATTTAAAATACTTGACACCAATATACCAACATTTTAAGAAGATTAGGGCTGAATCCTCATTTTAAATATATACATTTAATTCAATAAAATCACTCTGCGGTTAGACCATTTCAATGAATTATGTGTAAACCCTATGCGCATTTTATTTCTGAACGATATAATTAATGGAATATGTCTGTCTCTTACATTCCAGATGATATTTTATAGATGTGTGAAAGAGACGGAGAAATGGTCGGCAAATTTAAATTGGCACCTTCTCAGCTCGCCTCATATAAATCAATAGAATGAATAATTCATACAGTTATACACGCCTCATTATAAAAATTGAATTATATGTAAATGCTACAATACGACTTCAGTATAATTTCAATTAATTTATTGAATTACGGCCAAAAAACTATTTTTTCCAAATTATTTTCTACCATTGCTAGGAAGAAATTTATTATTAATAAAAAAATTAAATTAGTAGAGTATACACAAAGAAATACCCATTAGATAAGGCATGTTTCAGTTTATTTATTCACTGAAATTGTGCAGTCTAATAGCAGTTAGGGAGAAACGGCCCCACTTCTAATAGGCCTAAAGTGAATTAATTCGAAAAAATAAATTATCTTGGATGATCTAACCAGAAGGTTCCGAGTCTTATAAGATCACTATTGGTTTTATTCTCGATTTAATGCACGATATCAGAATTATATTGGAGAATGAGTATAAAGAGTTTATGTGCACTTTTCACATTTATTAATATTTTTTCTCAATAAAAATTGGACATAACCTTGTTTTAAGCAATTAAAATTCATCTAAAATATCTCTTGTAGAAATAGAGCAAAGTTTGATATATATATATTGAGATTGCGAAGTTAAGTAGGTATATTATTTACTCTAAAAA
The DNA here is from genome assembly GCA_022606485.1 of Agraylea sexmaculata. Taxonomy (NCBI): domain Eukaryota; kingdom Metazoa; phylum Arthropoda; class Insecta; order Trichoptera; family Hydroptilidae; genus Agraylea; species Agraylea sexmaculata. The sequence continues at coordinate 16,597 of JAGTTH010005523.1, forward strand.
GATAAGAAATAAATCATATTTTATTTCGAGAAACATGTTTAAAAAGTTGCCTTTTAGTTAAAACATCATAATACGATCTCTTTAAAACTCAGTCTACCTTGGAAATATTATTTAAAAAAAACAAGCTCAACGATGCACGTTTAAGTTAAGCCGTTATAAACTTTGATCGTTAGAAAGTTGTTAGAAAAATGACAGGACAGTACTATCATAAACTAGATTTTAAAATCACGTTCAATTCTAATTAGATTTCATTAGTTAAATGTTTATTATTGGAAGAGCAGTCGTGAAAGCAGGCGGGTTAACTGTAACTCGATAGTTTCCACGAGAAAACGAATTGTAATGGACGAAACAAAATGGCCGACTGGCAAAGAAAACATTCAGAGGCCAATAAAAACAAAGTATTTGAATAAAAACAACCAGCTTTTACTATGATCGCCTTAGCATATAGAAATCTGATACTACATCCACTTTACTATTGTTTTATGTCATTCAAAACGCATAAATACCTTCGCATCTGAATGATATTAGGATGTTTGCTCGTAAAACTAGTCATTTTATTATTAAACATTGGAGACGCCAGATATTTTCTTAATATTATGAACTAAGTAACACATAGGAAAATTATTTAGTAATAATAAGTCTGTGTATGAAATATTTTAATTTATTAATTTATCATTTTATGGTGTATAGAATACACTTTTTAATGTGGTAAAGCTCATGGCGATGCTGCTTTTTTCCATACTCCATATTTGGTTTTAGTTATAGAAGAAGAAGATAAAATTATGTTTACCCTTACCATGTCATATTATTGTTTTGATCATTTTTTAATATTTCATTTATTAAAGTCAATGCAAATATTGTTAGCATGGGTTCAAATCTCTACTCGAATTTAAAAAAAAATGATTCGATCGTCTCCATCCAGGTTTACTCTGATTTCCTGGATTGAAGGGTGAAATATGTAATAAAGAATCAACGCAGTCTAAAAACCAAATAACATATTCTAAAAAGCCCCTCTTATTAGGGACATTTCTAAAAATGCGAATTTATAAAAAGTATATAAATATAAAAAGTCAATATTTAAAATGTATTCGTATTTGATAGTAGAACAAATTAATAAGTAATTTGAACTGTTTTTTTTTAATTGTGGTTTAGTTGAATTGTTTAACCTGTGGAGGTTTGATTGCTAATTGGGTATTTAAATATATTAATAATGTTGCCAGAGAGTTACTCATTGAACTTGATCATAATTTTATGTAGTTATTGATAGAAAAAAATATTTTTACTGCCCTTTTGCATTCGTGTTGAAAGCACATCTCAAATTCAAAATAAAATAATTAATATTTATTCAAGAACGCATCCCACAAGTGACACTGTTATTTTTTATGTATTTTCTTAGAAACGTTGTTGGAAGTCGCGATGCCTTCTCGCTCATTTTATTGTACGGCTTCGGAAATGTAATATTTGTACAGCTCGTTCGGAGGTTGTTACAATGAAACACATATTTGTATTGGGGATTATTTTTTGGTCTTGTTCTTAACACACGTGGGATGAGGATTTACCCAAATATAGAAAGGAGCCGTGACGTTGCCAGCATCTCCTGAGTAAACACGTGCTGAGACTTAACGCACTGCTTCCTCAATAAACAGACTAACCTTAGTTACTCCATTATTATATTCGACCATCTATTATTTCAATTATAGTTATGATAATCGACACGAGTTTATTTTCAGACGACGCGACAGAGGGTGGGTTACAATTTGATCGAATAACTGTACCCATTTTGGGATAAGGCGTTTCACATAATACTTGCCCCTTACAGAAATAGTACAAGCCAATGAACTTTTATCTGTAGAACGGCCATGTATTTATTCCCGCATACTTTCGACCGTGGCCTGTCACTAATACATATGCATATTCTAACATATATACTCACACATACGCGGGCACTTAAAGTGACAGATAGCGACGCAATAGAATTAAAATTAGTGAGGCGGCGTTAGAAGCAGCGCCCCTTGCGGCTAATCGAGGAACACCGATTGGTGCGGTTTCTATAGAATTGGTGCGACATATTTATTGTCGTCTTTACAAGTATTATTGGAATCTCTATACATATAAGCTCATTGGTACATGCTATAAGAATTATTCAAGTACAAGCTATAAGAATTATTCAAGTACAAGCTATAAGAGCTATAGAAATCATATTTATTTATTTACGCTCCAAAGAGCTTTTTTATTTTTAGAAAGGGTCTTTTTGAGAGGGTTTTTTATACACAACAACGTGATAATTGTCTGTCGGTGATCTTAACTATTACTAGTTACACAGGTCACCGACTTAATAATCAGTATTTGCCTTACAATACAGTAAATCAGAGTAAACCTGGATCAAGACGATCGATCGGGATTTTATTAATATTATTCCCGATCCCCCAGTCGTAATAACCGATCAAATCAATTTTTAAAAATTCTTGAATTGAGTGGGATTCGAACCTATGACCACAGTATTAGTAGCCACGCGTCTTATCCCCTGAGCTATCACGCTGGTTATGAGGATAAAAGAAGGTACAGATAAAATGTTAACATTTATACTACTAGAGATAGAATACTATCACTAGCGCGTGGCTTCAAATACTGTGGTGATGAGTTCAAATCCCAATCGATCGTTTTGGTCCAGGTTTACTCTGATTTCTTGGATTCTAGGGTACCTAAATAGTGGACCGATTATCAATTCGGACAGAGCCGATACCACCGATAAAAAAAACCGAAAAAAACCGATTGGCAGGTCATACAACTGGATGTATAAATATTAAGATGGCGGACCAAGTAGATGAGTTTCACTGAGGCATCACTGTAATCGAGATGATTAACAGTATTCAAACAACAGTATTGAAGAGCAAAAACACCTCTATCGAGAATTCATCTAGTGCGCTTACTCAGTCTCGTCTACTTGGTCCGCCATCTTGCTATTTATACATCCAGTTATATGACATGCTAATATATCGGTGGTACCGGCAGAGTAATAAATAAATACATAAAAAATAACAAAAACATTAACGTTTCTTTAAACACGGAGCTACAAGTCATTGATTAATTGTTGTGCAATTTATTGGAAAAGAATCAATGAGAGAAGAAATGCACAATAAATTGTGACTCTAAGGTGCAGCACAGACATGAGTGTTCTTCTCGACTTTTCGCCAATGAGAGAAATGTAAACAAACATAAGCGCCAATCAATAACAAGCGCCCGTTCTTTCATTGGCGGAGATGCATTATCAACTAAAGTCGTTGTTAAAAATTTATTATTTTAGTTAGACTTAATTTTGATTATTTTCCCACGTTAAAAAGCGATTTAAGGATAGAGTTTTTAATTCAGAAAAAAAATGAAAAATAAATTTAACAAAAATATGTGGTTAAAAATTTTTACGATGAAATTTTCTGTCTTGACTAGGGGAGATTTTTCAAAATATTATTTATAAATTGAATAATTCAATTACCCAATTTGGAACATTAAATGATGTATAAATAATTTACATTTATTTGTATATCTAAGGTAGCGATTAATAATAAATGACTTTTTCTATATTAATTATTTTGGATGATTATTATGTTTTTTTTTTTTGTATTTAATCTCAATAATATACGAAACAGTATTCTAAATCCCCACAGCAGACAAATGTAAACACGTTCCTTGACAGACAGGTGACGTTTTCTACTACTCTACAAACCAGTTCACTATTTATACTAAAAATAAATACATTTAATCCACAGAGAACAAAATGAAAAAAAAAGCGGCAACCTACAACCAAAAAGCAATGATGAAATCTCGACAATAATAATGCAGAAAGTTAACCGGAATTATAATTTGAATGAAGACGAGTTCAATAGAAGAAGAAAGCGGCTTTTTATTTCTAATTTGAATTTTAATTAGAGCCGAATGTAATTTACATAAGACTTGCGGATTACCTTTTGTAGTCGTTGAAAAAAGCAGGAAAGGGCGACGACGAAATTTCTTCATTGTCTCAGAAAATACGACAAGAGAAACTTTTTATTTGCCATTGTTTTCAGAAACGACCCAGGAAATGAAATAATTGATAAATGACAATATCGGCGATGATAGACAAAGTGGAAATCATTCAGTTGAAAATTGATCATTGTTTTCAATACAATTTCTTTTAGAAAAACGACCACACAAAAATAAGTTACTAAAAAATATTTATAGCATTTATATACGCACTGAAGGTTTTTACAAATTTTGATTTTTTATTATTATTATATCGTGTTAATTGATTGTCTGTCTGAGATCTTAACTATTACTAGTTACACAGGTCACCGACTTAATAATCAGTAGTTACCTTATAATACAGGATATCAGAGTAAACCTGGATCAAGACGATCGATTGGGATTTTATTAATATTACTCACGATCTTCCAGTCGTAATAACCGATCAAATCATTTTGTATACCTGAGCGGGATTTGAACCCATTTATTATAAAAAATAAATAAATGACAATAAAATGAATAAAGAAATTAGAAGAATATATAAATAGTTTCAAAGCTATTTTAGTGTTATGGATCTGAAATTAATATTTCCCTTATATAATGTAATATTTATTTTATAATATTTTCAGTTAGTTTTAAATCTAAGCTTGTGTCACTTTTTTGAGTGAAAAATAATGTCATTTTTTATAAAGAATAAGACTTTATATTAATATTTTCACTTATATTTAATATTCTAATTTTAATTCTTTAATAGAAAATAAATAATACCTATGATAAATCAAGTGTATTCCAGATCTTATAGTATGTGTAATTTTGTTGATATTTTAGTTTACTTCAAACAACATAAAATAAATATAATAAAAAATCCAAATATTATGAAATTGTATATAAAAGAGACATTCATTGTTCACGTATAAATGAATATGTATGATATTTTTTAGAGGAAACATCCAAGATGAGATAGCGAAGAAGAATGTCTTATGTACGTGTCCAAGAATGTCTGGTATTTATGGAACTTTGACTTCTAAGGTGACTCCACAGATAAATTGCTAACAACAACAAATATTCAATATCTCAATTCGAACGTGAGATTCTTAATAAAGAAATAAGGAATGCATATTTCAATTAGGTTTAAATTGATAATATAAAAAATTAAATTGGCGAATCATATGATAATTAGGCGTGTGAATGATTGTGGATTGTTACGCAAGTTGACACATCTCTCATTTATATTAATAAATTAAGACACTGGAACCCAAACGACAAAGCGATTGTGACAAATGGATCCAAGGAAAAAACAATCTACAACATCCCGTTCACAGTCGATGTACTCATAGAAATCACTGTATATAATAACAAAGTTCAAAGGACCCTTGCAACTAGGAAGCGTGATTAAGATATTTTTTTATATAAAAAAATATGTACTAATTTTCAAACATTTTAGTGTCAGTGAAATAAAAAGAGAAACCTGTTTGATAGATACAAGCTCATGTACCAACATCATTAAAATACGTCAAATAATCACTGGATTCGGTAGAAGAATATGCTTGAAAAATTAGGTGTTTATTTGCAGTAATCTCTCATTAAAAAATATCAAAGAAAATAGTACACTTTTTATTCAAATTGTTTGTGCCATAGGTTTGCTATTCCTGACTAATGTGAAAATGTGATATAAGATTATTGCATACAAAATATTAAAAAAAAAATTAGTTGGGTTTTTTTAATATGAGATTGTTGGAAATATTAAGTCAAGAAAACAATTATTAAATTTTTATTTAGAAATTTTCATAATTCGTATCTCTATTTAAGTATATTATAAGTTTCATAAAATGAATAAACAAAAAATAATTATGATATGTGAAAAATGTGTACTTTTAAGTCTGCGTTATTCAGCTTGAATCATTTTTTTATCTCACCTATAAAATCTGGATAAATGGACTTACACCGTTTGCAAAGGAAGCCGACGAAATAATATGACAGTTTATCGTTTTACATACAAGTAGTCATCTTCAGAGTCAGAAATATTCAGTTTCCCTAGTTCATAAAAAATATAATACTAGATTTTTATTTAAGTCTGAACAATTCTTATTCTAATAAAAAAATCCACTACGATGATTTGTCACGACAAGAATATATTTTTTTTTTAAATATTCCGGTTTTACTTTGAACAAGCTCCATGATTTGAAACTTAAATGTAAAATTAGTGTTTGAAATTTACGATCGCGATTAGCATAAAGTTATTAATTTTAATACTGAAAGCGGTTTTATTACCGTCTTTGAACATGTCGCGTTGTGGGAAATTATAAATTAATATATTCACAGTTAATGCCCAGCTTAAACGATCCACTAATTAAAACTGTTCTGATCATCACTAATTGATATTATGTAATAGTAATTCTTAGAATTAGTCAACCACACGCACGTTCAAAGTATGCAGTGTTTACTGTTATCATCTTCACAATATACTATGTATTGTAAGGACCCATTGTGTTTGTATTTATAGAATACTAGGGTAATTTTAATTGAAATTTTCAATTTGTTAATGTTTTTTTATGTTCTGCCTGTTTTTTTAATAGGACGTTTATCTTTGAGTTTTGATTTCATTTTTGCTTTAAAGAAGTTTTAAAGAATTTTTTTATTTTAAAAATGAAGTATAAAAATGTGGAAATTGTTATGCATTATCAAATTAAATACACCTAAAAATATATTGAAATTATTTAATATTTTGAAATGCTCTGATTTGTTTTTAATACGAAGATAATAAGTTGTTTGTTTTTTCATTCGAAAGAAGTTTGAAATTTTATTAAAATTATTAATAAAATAATATAACGCGGTTTTCATATGATGACAACACTCATCACAATATTTAAAAAGCGAGTCTCCCGATAAATACTTTTTTGAGAATTTTCATTTATTATGCATTATTAAATATCTCTAAAATTATTTTGAAATTAATTTAATAATATTATCATTAAAATACCCGTTTCGAGATTTTAGATATGTATTAATTATGATTAAATATTTAAATTGAATTATTTATACACCTGGCAACACTTGTCTGTCATGTGTCAAAAAAATTGAAGTGCATATATAAAATTTTACAGATAACGATTAACTACCTTCTATTGACAGAGACATGAAACGTGTTATAGATAATGGATGAATCTACATTAGTTGCCGGTCAGATAGGACTATTTTACTATTTCGAAAATGTCCAATTATATAGTTTAAACAATCATTGAAAATGAACATTTTTTTACGTTTCATACAATTACGAACAATACAGACAGCAAACATATTTCAAACGAAAGTATACGATATCTCGAAGGTATTCGATACATATTAAGGGCTACTTTCGCATATCTTCAATAATCAACAAATTTAAATGCAGTCTCACTACCAAATATTCTATTCCATTTTGAATATATGGCTCAGTTCCATAAAGACTTAAGAGCACACGGAATTTTAATGCTTGTACCCTGATATATTAAGGACTATTTTTCTGTATATAGCGACTCTGTATACGTTGAGGATATTTGAAAGATTGATCTGTACAGACATACCGACAGACAGACATACAGACAGACAGACATACAGACATATAACATACACACAGTTAGACAATTATATATATTATAATGGGCTACTAATTGTTATTTTGTAATGCCCTTAAACATGGCTGCGAGTGATTAGGTTAGAGTAGTGATTCATGGTATTTGCAAGAGGTGTGTATAAAGAGTCTGGAGTGCATTAAGTGTGACATCCGATACTGGCTTCAAGAAGACCAGGGCCGTCTTCAGGTGTGGGCGGAGTACCGATCAACACTGGGACGACATAAGGTCTTTGACTCCTTTATAACGTAGCCTTCACAATTCCATTATTACACAGACCATAATTCTTGTTACATACAAATGCGCTTATAATTATAATATCTACCCTTCCTTTACCCATCTAAATTCGTTATGGGAATGCTCGGGTATAACTCTCTCGAGCTCCGCAGAGTAGCACTGATGCGATTGGTTTTTCTTGTGATTAGAGGCCAGTTATCAATCCCAGATATACTTCGCATCAGTTTCTTAGTTCCCGAGAATTATACGCGCTGTCGCTCTCACTCCTTATTTGCATCCCCTAGGACCCATACTAACATACTCCGTCACTCCCCATTAACCAGATCCATAGTTATTTTGAATGAATGGAATGCCAGTGGGATGGAAAATGACATATTTATCATGCCCTACTGTGCATTCATGAGAAGTATGAAAGAATTCCTTAACTTAAGCATTCTTGATGTTCTTTACTTGATATTTTTGATAATATGTTGTATTTCTTATATATTTATGTTTCTTTTATCTTTTCTGTTTATATCCTTACTTCTATAATTCTGACAAATGTCCATCACCGAATCGCATTAGGTTTTTCCTGTAATGGCAGGGTGATTATGGTTCAGGCTTTCCTATTATGATATTATGAAATTATATATATATATATATATATATATATATATATATATATATAACTATACTTCTATATATATATATATATATATATATATATATATATATATATATATAATTAAAAAAAAAGAATGAGTGCAGTAAGTGGACACTGCGCGGGTTACATTTAAAAAAATGTTTTACCTATGTAGTTAATAGTATAATTAAGACTTATGTTGATTTCAACATATTTTCTACACATTGGCATTGTTTGCTATGAAATTTATTCAGCTGTATAAATAATGAAAATATAACTAACATGTTATATTGGGGTGATTTAGAGACAGCTTCGTAAACGTACTCCTAGGAAACCAAAGAATAATACAATGGAATTTTGATATAACGATTGTATTTAAATATTTTTAGAAATGTCGTAGATGATAATATAAGAGTTCAGTAAAAAAAGAGAATTTTGTTAATTTATATTAGAATATCACTAGAGATTTGAGTAGAAACTTCAGTGCTCGTATTTCACTCGGAAATGTAATTTATTCAACAAATATTATAAAATTTATTCAGTTGTATTATGTTTATTTAAATAATATTAAAAGTATGCTGTCAATACTATGAACCGTAATCTCTACATAATATATATGGAGAATTTTTGTTTTTTATTTAAAAAATAAATAATAAAATGTAAAATATAGAGGTTCCTTGCAATATTGTAAGAGACCACACACTGAATATGAATGGACATGGCGCCATCTCACCACTTAAAAAACTACTCGTATCATATTACAAGTGTTTAAATACACACTTTAACAGTGTTGCTTTGTTCTGAATATAATATAATATTTATATGATACCATGATGGTAAAATATTATATAATATTAAAGCACCAGAGTTCCATATCACTTGAGTTTGCTCATTTAGCACCGGCCAAGTAAGTGTAATTAATTAATTCACTATCATATAACTCATAAGTTGAGATAAGCATAGGAATATTCCATTAACAATTCGTAGAATAGCGAGTCGAGAATGCCTCGTTATCCTTTGGCAAAAAGGTTTATATATATAATTTATTTGAACGGAGGATGTGAAGGAATTAAATAATTGTTCACACTGTTTAATACAATTACGAAGGGAATTATTCTCACTTGAGTTACACGCTTAATAAAGTGGCTGGAATTCTAGCTGGTTGAATTTTTATAGAGCCTTCTCTAGATTTTTAAAATATTTATTATTTCGAAAAATCATTGTTGAGTTGAATATGCAGATTTACTCTTGACTAATTAATTGTAAGCCAAGGTATATAAGATATTATGTAAAAACGGTTTAGTCTGCAAACGTGATAACTCCACCTTACAAAAAAACCTGATTATTATATTATCATTGTTAGAAAAGCTACTCCCAAATATTATTAAAAAAGTTTATTAAATACAAAAAATGGATATGATATTGAAACATTTTTATATTGCTCCTCCACAATATAATTTACTGGAGTTATCACATTTGCTTATTAATATATTAAAATAAGTTTGTAAATATGTTTTTTTTGTTACAGATCCATCGATTTAAAATATAAGTAACTAAAAAATCAAACGATTACTATATAAAACTAATATTTAAAAATGTAGCTCTAAACTCAGGAGCTGCGAACCCCATTTTATTCTTCAGAAAAAATTGCATTTAAAAGCTTGATTTTTAAAGCTATTGAATTTTATAATGTAAAATAAAGCATTGTTTGTTTTCGGTCTAAATTTGGGTATTTTTTACTTACAGGAAATAAAATATTTTAATTGTACAAGGTGGAATTGAATTAACTGAGAATATTTTAGGGGGTGGTAGGCTATCCTAATAATAAGTGTTTTTTTTAATTATTAATTGTAAATTAAAAAGAAAAATTAAGAATACTTTTGGAATTGAGTTTGGGCCACCATCTTGGCATACGTAATTGATATTTTTTCGAATATAAATATGTATTTCCGATACCCTACCACCGCCTAAAATATTTTCAGTTAATTTAAGTCAACCCTGTATCTATGCTTCTACCCATTGAATTAATTGATTAAAATACATACCATATAGAGTCTTCAAAAACCTGTAAATATAATAAAAAGATTAGTTTCATGTATTTAATAAATTATACAATACGAGTTTTTGACAAAGCTCAAATAAATATGTATTGAAAATTATTTCTGGTTGTTGTTTATAAATTATGTATAAATTTTAATTGGAAACACAACGGCCAACTTTAGATGAATATTGCGGTTCTTTGTATGAGGACGGACATATATTTTTTTATGAATATTCAGGTGGAAAGGTAATGAAGGGCTGGATTGTCAGGGATGGAACAAATTAAGCTCCCACAGGAAGTGACAGCCTATTTTCGGTGGTTTGGCGCCAAATTTGAATATTTCCAATAACACAGCACGTGTATGAACATTATTATACTTTAACCACGTGTCGTGTCCTGACATCAGCAACATTGACAATTTTGTTAACTTTATTCCAATTGTGTGAGTTTTGTTGGGTGGGAAAATTCACCAAAAAAATTCGATTCGTTTCCAATCGAGTGTTCGACTTTGCCGTGATTTGTTTTCAATTGATTATTAATGAGAATAGGAGATTGCTTTGACAACTCAATTTCAATGGCTTCGAATTAATAAATTTTATATATATATATATATATATATAAAATTTAGTAATTCGAAGCCATTGATATGATTGAACCATAGTGAACATAGGTTATTTCTAATCTATTCTAAGTATTCGGTCTCGTGGACTTTTTGCTAGAAACTTCACCCTAATTTTGTATATTAATAAGTGAATTTTTTTTAGATACAACCACGTGTTAATTCATTGACTGTCGGTGATCTTAACTATTGAATTTAGTAATTATTGGTTGATTTTAAATATATTTAATGTCCTTAAGGGATCGTTAGAAGGTTATATTTTTTACCTGTCGGTGGTCTTAACTATTACAATTTACACGGGTTACAGACTTAATAATCAGTAATTACCTTACAATACAGGAAATCAGAGTAAACCTGGATCAAGACAGATATATCGCAATTTTATTAATATATCTCCCAGACGTAATAACCAAATAAAATCTTTTTTTTTATACTTGAGCGGGATTTGAACCGGGATGATGATCACAGTATTCTTTTTTTATTTTATAATAATGATGAATAAAAAATATATTAAATTATTACACAGTCTACTGAAATCTATGCCCATTTTTATGCCACAATAATATGGGAAAAAAGCGATTTATTACTATAAATTAGTAAAACAATAAATATTGCTATCATTAACAGGAGATATTCCCTTACTTACAAGTTTTCATAAATGTCAAGAGTTCACTTGTTTTTTGAATATGAATTTCTTATATATTTTTTGTGTATAAGTTTTCTAAGACATATTCTAATATTTATTAAATTGGTATTGTATAAATTTGTGTGTTCATTAAAATATAATAGAAAGACGCGGTATATTTGTACAAGTTTTTAATAACAGTGCAGTTTGGTGATATTGTTTTGTAGTTATTGATTTATCCTCGTATTTAGCTATTTATAAAACTAGATTTATGATATTTTTATGGTAGTTGTGCACGTAAACAAAATATTTGAATGGTCTCGTAAATCAAGTGGTTGACTGGGACTCCCAAGTACCGCGTGCCAAACATATTTATGCAAAATCACCGCAAAATGTTTACTTGTTATTCTAATATATTTGAAATATAATGATCCATGTAGTATTTATTCATTTAACACTCATAATTTATAATCCCGCCGTTGAAACTAAAATCCTTTTCCATAAATACACCAAGACGGATGATGTATTGTGGGCGTATTCGACTCGTACTCTCTTATTTATTAAAATTAATACATATAATATTATATTATACTTGGGAAATATATTTATAATTAAAAATTCATACAGCTTTCTCAGTGAAAAATCTTGAACTGAGAATTAGATTGATGAAATCTATCGATTCTATGTATCTTTATGAAAATTAGACTTTAGTTTATTTTAGGAACAAATAAGGAAATGCCATTAATATATTCATATAAACATGGGATCCTTTTAAGAAAATATGAGAATTTATCCTCGATTACAAATATTTAAATGTTTAACTTTTATTTAAATATATCATTCTCCTCAAATTGAATGGAAAAAAATTGTTTGAGGTGTTAAGAATGAGTAAAAGCATAAAACCCTTTAAAAAAATATATAACATCAAAATGGAGGACAATTATTTGGATTTTCGACTTCAAATTCATTCTTCGTCATTTCAAATTACCATTAAAGAGTTTCAATATATTTACAAAGGGTTTGGATCGATTATTTTATACTTCAAAGTAAAAAATGTTTTTGAAAATACGTAATAATAAAAACAAGAGTGTTGACATATTGACGTGAAGTTGGTCGCGGATCAATAATGTATGAACTGTCAAAATAATAAAATTATGCCTATTAAACCAACCAATTTAAATATAATGAACCAGCGTAATAGCTCAGGGGATAAGAAGCGTGGCTACAAATACTGTGGTCATGGGTGCAAATCCCACTCAAGTCAAGAATTTTTAAATTGATTTTATCGGTTATTACGACTGGGAGATCGGGAATAATATTAATAAAATCCCGATCGATCGTCTCGATCCAGGTTTACTCTGATTTCCTGGATTGTAAGGTAAATACTGAGGCGATTATTAAGTCGGGCAGAGCCGCTCTGTCGGTGACCTGTGTAACTAACAATAGTTAAGATCACCGACAGACAATTAACACGTTGTTGTGTATAAAAAACCCTCTCAAAAATGACCCTTTCTAAAATAAAAAAAAGCTCCTCGGAGCGTAAATAAATAAATAAATAATTATTGACCTAAGATATTTCGGTTTATTTTTCGACCTTTGGAGTGTAAGATATTCTATCCAATATCATCGTTTAATGTTAATTTGAAGGGTGAAATTGAAATGAAAAGTTATAATTTTGTTAGAATTGTATAACGTTGACAACGAAATAAAGTAGGATGGATGTTTTCTTGTTGAGTTATTGTGGAGTATGACCCTTGCAGGATATTGGGTACAGGGTACAGGGTACAAAGAGATCCAGTGGGACTCGGTGGGTCATGATGGGTTGGAAGACATTAAGGCCCATCAATCACCGGACTTGGTATCACCAACCACCATATGTACACAATATCTCTTGTTCTATGGCAATCTCTTGATTAAATATAAATCGTGTGATACTTCATCGGTCACCTTTGATGTTGGTGACACAATAGCCGTTAGCCAAGAAGCGGTGAAATAAAAATACTTCAAAGCGATGCTTCATTACGTGATTGACGCACACAAACACATGCAAATCACCAATCAATGAATAATAAAAAAGAAACGAGGGGACTTTGTTTGGGGTGCCATTGTATGTCACACACCTTTTGACTTCTTTCATACGTGATTCGACATCAAACAGAACATATATACATATATTTTCAATATTTTATTTCATATGAAGGTCTTGAAGACGTGTAGAGAAATAATTGCTTCAGTATTTCACCTTAAAATACAGACAATCAGAGTAAATAATGAGTCTTGACGACGATGACGATGACGAGACGATGTTTTATTTATAAAATTCAAAAAAAGAAAGAAATAAATTTGTCAACTAAATTACTATAACAACATTTACATGATGATGACATGTATATATATGTATTTATTTTAATGTGCAAAATTTCATAAAAAATTCATCTTCATATAGATTTTAATATACAGGATGGATTTGAACAAACCGTAACGCAAAAATAGTGTGAAAAAATTTAAAATAAATAAAATCATTAGAATTATTTTATGGTGTAGAAATCAGCTTTGCGACGGCATATATTAGAATCCGATGTTTCTGTCAAAAAATAACTAATTATTTTTTATATTCAATTAATAATATAAAATATTTAACCACCTTTTGAATATTAATCCACCGTGTATTAATATTTGTATGCTGGAACTTTGAAAAATTAATAATATCACCTGTAATATTTCGAAGATTGAAAAAATAGCCTTTGGTATAATTTTATATGTGAAATTATTACTAATAAAAATATTTTATATACTATGAAATTGATCCATGTAAAATTTACAGGCTTTATTTTGTTTAATTTAGAGCTAAAATATCGAATATTTACTGGATAGTTAATTTTAATCTCTTCGTGCAGGATTAACCAACAAAAATTGTAACCGGTGTATGCGTTTTTTTGACATTCACCGTAGTATTTATTTACTAGTTACTAATTTTATTTCAAATCAAGTATATTCATAATGTAGTCAGATAGTTGGTTGTTAAGTAACTTATAATTGAAAGTAGTAATTGGTTGAAAAATAATTTTACAGCCCTTTTCGCATTTGTAGCGTTTCAATTCTCCGGTCAAATTATTTTAAGTAGGTATATTTTTAATTATGTAAATATTACCTGTTGGAGATGCAGGTATTATATTTATAATTCTATAAGGTTTATTAATGTAAAAGCTTTGACGTGTACTACGAACAATTTTGATGAAATTAGCCAAAGTGGGCAAGGCTATTTCAGTTGTAAAGAATTGGCTTCTCTGTCTGAATATACCGTCAATGGTTTGAGCTCAAAGGAAATATCATACATGTTCTCCCTGTGCTACTCTTTTCAAATTTCAAAAAAAGCCAGACACGGTGAATTTTTTTCAGTTTCGAATAAAAATACCAACACGCGGATGCGCAAACAAAGGTTGATAAATGTAGACGATGCTGAAAAAAAGCACACACGCTTTATTTGAACCATAACAACGATATGTTTTCAAAAATATTCAATGATTGTTGTGGAAAGTATTAATAAGGCAATAATATTTGCTTGCAGAATCCCATTATAAATAAAGAAAAAAAAACAGCATAATTTTCCCCAATTTAAACTACTGAATCTTACTTAATAAAAATATTACTAATTAGGTATGAAATGCATTTGAATAGTTGAATTTATTTATTGATGCTTTTAAAACGACCATGTTTTATATCAAATATTTCTAATAGGCCTATATGCATGTTATAATTTAATTTAAATGCAAATTAACATTAAATAGAGCTATTTTTCCTATAGAATCCTATTATAAATAAGGAAAGGAAGTATATTTCTCCTCATTTAAACTACTGAATTTTACTTAATAAAAACATTACTAACTGGGTATACATTTTTAAAATAATTTAATACAACAAATAACGAGTTTCTTATTGAAAAGCAAGATTATTCTTATATAAATAAAAAATAACACTAGAATTATCAGTTAATTACTCCCAATTTAATCTATTGAATTTTACATAATAAATACTATGTTGATATAAAATATTTTGAATAGAACTATATGAAATTATTTATAGAAATTAAAGAAATTTTTTTTTTTTTATAAATTATTAATTTAGTTAGCCATGGTATTATTAATATAATGAAAATTCAATTGAAGAGCTCAAAAAGTAAAGCTTCCAAATCTAGTTTATTTTTTTTTGATATGTTGACTATAACGGATTCTTTTAAACCAAAGTTGTAATTATTAAAATATCATAAATTAATTTAATTCGCCACTGTTCTGAAATTATATAATGTAATTTTTTAGTGGATTCGCGAGTTTTTTTATTTTAAGCCTCTCAATTTAAAATATAATAATAAAGGTCTGTAGTGATGACAAAGTGGCATTTAACTGTTTTGCTGTTCTATGTCGTGTTTATTTCAGGGCCCAGGGGCGTGATGATGGTGAACTTTGACCCGCTGAAAAGTTTCATGAAGCGATATGAAAAAGCCGAATGTCTCTGCGGCTTTCAGTCTCGTACCTTTTTTTACACCCGAAGCCATATTTTATACTTTACTGCATTTTGTTGGCAGTCCTCGGCAAATAAGGATTTGTTTTTTTATATAATATTTTACGAGCGTCTCGAAGGAGAACCTTGAAACGAACAACAGTACATATCAAGATATTTTAACGATCGACTCTCTTAAATCAGAACTACTGAATTTAGAATGTCAAATTCATTATTTGTTTTTTTTTAAATATTGAATCTATTTAGGAGAATATTAAATAGTTCATTACATTTTAAAGGCAAAGTATTTTTTAATCACCTTTTAAATAAAACGTAAATTATACATATCATATAAATAAATAAAGTTAGTTGTACGTGTACTCCTGCTCTAATATCATTGAATAATTGAAATTATTTCTTCGTTTGATCATAATCATACCTAGGGGGCGGTAATGGAATTACCAGTTTTATTTGTTAATGATTTAAAACATTTACAGCTTTTTTATGTAAATGTTTTATAAATAAATAATTTGTTTATACTTGTACTGCCAGCTTAAAATCATTTCATAATATAATATACTGGTTGAATTTATTGACAATATTTTAAAACTATATTGTGAAAATACTTGTTTTTTTGGATAATTGTAAAAAAAAGATGTTGAATAATTAAACAGTTACAGTTTGAGCCACAGCCATTTTATAAATATTTTTGCGGTACCACATATACGTTAACATATTCTGAATGATTAAAAGTTCATCTATTAAAATAATAATGAAATAATTCTTGGTCCACAGATGAATAAGTTTTAATAATAATTTAAGATAAATATTAACTTCGTTAATTAAAAAAATCTATCTATTCGATGAGAGAAGCTCCTTCAATATTATCAAACCCATTAATAACAAGAAAATTACTATAATAAATTATTTTACCGATATTTCATATGATATAAATGCATGGGGAGATAAGTATTTCGATTTATGGGATAACTTGAAGAATGGTTAACAATAAATAGACTACGAATAATTTTTATATTTGAACACATGTCGATATTGTGATATTGAGAACATTGCAAAAGTTGAAAAGCGAAGACAATAAGACTTTGTTTCAGCTGTCCTATTGTATGGATGACCAAGAATTCTACAGCTGACTCTACGAAAAAACACCATTTTGTCTAGTAATGTACTACTGTTTCTTAAGATATTGAAATAAACTTTTATAATATTTTTAAATTTGATTTTTAGACCTCTATATTGAGGTTATACTGTATATTTAATGTTTTGAGGGGAATTATAATTATTCGTTGGGATCATATTTATGTACGTGGTCGAAATATGAGCTTTTAAGTCATTGGCCTAGTTTTTGCCATAACAAATGACTCTTGGTTGGCTTCCTTCGTGCCGTTTCAGTACTTCTTTTCAGGCTTTCAGGAGGATGAATGGTGCCGATTTCTCATACGCATGTCGCTAATGGCAGCATCTGGTACTTCTAGGATAACAGATTTTTCCAACACATTAACGTCCTGACTGAATTATGTGCTGACGACATGCCCGAATCGAATTAAAATGGCTTTTAAAGGGTAACATAATTTGTAGCGCCAGATAAATTTTCAGAACAATCTCCCAGAGGGCAAAGTGGAAGAGCCTGTCGAAAAATTAAATTAAATCTCCGGCGTAATGAAGTTTATAGAGTTATGAAAATATTCGGGATGGCAATGATCCTTTCGTGAATTTACCCAAAAGCTTTCTGAATCTACCCATAAATTTCATTACAAATAATATTTAGCCGATATTTCATATCGTAGGCTTTCTTTGCAGACTGCGTAAATCAAAAATATGTTTTTTTAGATTTTAATTGCCGTCCAGAAAAAAATGGTTAAAATTCTATTCAATTAAACGCAATTTATAAACGTTACTCCATTTTATATAGGATTTACAAAATAAATAAATGTATAGGTAGACAAAATATTTTATTTATACAAGTAATTTCTGACCCAAAGTATTAAAATTTTTTTTTTAATAATAATAATATTCCTCTGTCATTGCATATTAATCCGTTCCCTATTAGTAATTTTATCATTCATAAATTGATTAAAAAAATATATATTTTCACTTATGACTCGCCTGCGTATAATAATTTTTAAATAGAAAACATACATATATTCTGTTGAAATTAATAAAAAAGCAGTGTAATTGTAATGTGAATGTTTCCAGAAATAAAACAAATTGTTTTTGATGAAGTAAGCTTGTTTTGCTACTTATTATTTTCACGATACCCCACCGAATAAAATATCCTCACAGTTTAAAATTCCCCTCCATATAAACAAAAATATGAGTTTGCTTTAAAATATCATTAAATTAATATATTATGACTATATTTGATTGATGGATTGTATATTTCTTTGATTTGATTGTGACATGCGGTTGTTTGTATTAAAGTAATATTATTTTTAACGACTACGATGCGGCGTAGCAGGCGGCAACGTAGCTCGTAGTCTAGGGAATAGTAGTTGTGTGGAAGTACGTTGTCAGCGGAAAGGATAGCAACGATTAATCAACGTCCATCAACAGCCTCACTCTTCTATGACAACTACCACAATATATTCTCAACTCATCATATTCCTCTACAATAAATACTTTATTATCAAAAAAAATCTCCCGCTTTCGGCTGAAGTGGGAATAAAATGGTATTTTTTGATGTCACCACATTTCATACATACAATAGAAAAGATTAATTAATAGTTCTTCAAGAAGTTTTTCTTTCTATATTCGTTTGATCTTAAATCTGGGATAATTATATTAATGAATTAAATATTATCTATAATTCG
Source organism: Agraylea sexmaculata (assembly GCA_022606485.1). NCBI lineage: Eukaryota > Metazoa > Arthropoda > Insecta > Trichoptera > Hydroptilidae > Agraylea > Agraylea sexmaculata. Next base: position 35,673 of record JAGTTH010005523.1, read on the forward strand.
AGGGGTATTAAAACAAAAATGTATATATTTTGATGCAAACGTATAGGTTTGTCTTACAAGATAGATACAACTTAGAATGCAATTATTTAAGATCATTAAGAGTAAAACTGCTTATTTAAATTTAAAAAAATGTAGATTTATTTTTGTGTTAATCAACCATAGAATTTTATTGTTAATTGACACAATTTTTGATCGCTTCTTACAATATTGATTTATTTATTTATATACGCCCCGAGAGGCTTTTAAGAAGGTATTTGCAGTTTTTTATACACAACAACGTGACAATTAATTGTCTGTCGGTGATCTTAACTATTACTAGTTACACAGGTCACCGACTTAATAATCAGTAGTTACCTTACAATACAGGCAATTAGAGTAAACCTGGATCAAGACGATCGATCGGGATTTTATTTATCTTATTCTCTATATCCCAGTCGTAATAACTGATCAAATGATTTTTTTTTACTTGAGCGGGATTTGAACCCGTGACTACAGTATTTGAATCCATGGGCCGTATTATGTTATAAATACTACACATTTTGAGATATGCTGTAGAAAAGTATTGTATACCATTTGTTTCTTATGTTTTTAGAGCATGTGATATTTGTAGTAATTCGCGTGTTTAATATTTTCTCTTCAAAAACAATAATTTATATATTTTATATGCAGATAAGTTATTTAGAATCTCATTCAGCATATTATGGCTTAAAATAAAGCAGTGCCCGTTCACATTCAGATGATTTATGTAAGAGTCATAAAATATAATATTCAAGACTGTACATTTGAAATAATGTTCAGTATTATGATTGTACATGTGTAAGTACAAATACTATGGCAACAACAACACAATGAATATTATCGATTTGAAAAGTACCAAGTTGTGCACAATTCGGGCTCATGTTTGCCATAGACGATGTTCGAGTGCTTCGGAAACATTATCGGTATAATAAAAGTAGTGGCAATGTGGTCGTTAATATAAAATCACTACTGTAACGTCTGCCTGAATACTGTCAATATTGTATTTTATTGTGTATTTAATAAACACTGATAATTCACGGAAACGAGATAACAACGCTTGTTTGCCTTTTTGATAACGAACTGTGACGCTCTAAAAATATTATCTATTCGCGGCGTGATTGTGTGAATGTTGCCAAATTTTCACATAAATTCAATAATAATATTAGAAAATATCAGCTGAAAAATGACCTATTATTTTATTATTTTACAAAGCATCTTATAAAAATATTGTGTATATGTAAATACATTAGGGGGCCCACACACGCCCAGTTAAACTATCAGTTTAAACTGTACGTGTGTGGAACCTATTAGTTAAATTAACTAAAAATATTTTTTAAATATAATTAATTGTAATTATTAAATTAATTGTAGAAGTTGATATATCGTGTGGATTATAAATTTATTATTTAAAAGAAATTGCATAAAAGTAAATGATGTTTTTAAAGGTTTGGGTCAAATTGCGTAGTTTTTTTAAATGGGACACCTTGAGACTCGGGTGTTACATATCTTAAATAGAATTGACTCAACTATTTTTAATTCAGATTTGTATTATTTTGGCTTCAATATCTTATATTATATTTAGAAATTAATTAAATCATTTGAAATTGAATATTCGCATCGTTTATATACTTTTCATTCAAACATTACTGATTTCCAATAAGTCTTATGTACAACAATTATAAAATTTATTAAAAATTATTTTTCTATCCTTTGCATTTTAATGAAAATTATATTTCCATTATTATTGTACCTAAATTATTATTTTATTTTTCAAAACAACCCAATGGCATTCTTATATTAAATGAGCGAAACTAAATGTAATATTATTATATAATCCAATTATAATGCTATTAAAAATATAATTTCCATGTATTTAATTGTAATTATTATTTGATAAATTTGATTCGATCATTAAAAAGTAATAAATCTAGATTTGCGATTAGAGCATATGCGTGTTGTATGGGGGAGGCTTTATTGTAAACAACATTACCTGTGCCTTAATAAAACACCAAATGAACCATAAATCACACACTTTTATTATGATTGTGTAAACTGCGAAATATTGTTGAAGCGGGAAAAAATAATACAAACAATCGTATTTTTAATATTCAATTTGGGAGTTTTCTCATTAAAATATTTAATTTTATTATTAAGGTATATATGTAGTATTAAGGACGCTTAATATTTTTAACGACTCAATAAATGAAAAGACATTTAAATTAATAGATTATTAATAAGGAAATATATAAAAAAATAAAGTGAAAACTGAGCCGAGAGGAGTCTATATAAAAGTTGACTCGATCATCGAAAATCATAGAGCAAATGTCAAATTTACTTAACGCAATTTTTTTTTGATGATATCATACAGTTTTTGGTATGACTAATTCTGATCATTGGAAAGTAATATAACCTCTGGGCTTATCTCAAGTTTGACATTTACCCTACGAACAAAGAGTATTGGATGTTTTGCCTACAATAATAATTGAATTCATTAGCACAACTTGAAATGCCTAGGATTTTTTTGGACATTTTATCTTTAAAAATATTGTAAATGATTCGATGGATCAGAACCTAAAAAAACTATCTACAAACTTTGTGACCCTCATTGAAATATTGTCACAAGAAAATATATTAAATGAACATAATAGTTTGAAATTGTTTACTAATTATTTTAGTATATTAATACTGTTATATTAGCACATTTTCTAATGCCTATGATATTTTTTAAATTTTCTGTTTATGCATAAGAAACAAACAATAGGTTCTTGGGAAATCCAGATATGTACATATATGATAAAGAGATTGAAATTGGTTACTAGTTTATTTTATAAATTTCAATTATTTATATTTTAAATACAAAGGTTTATTAACACAAAAATATATCTACAAATTAGAGCAAAATAGGTGTAGTCCGCAATTTTGGTTACGGTTCTGGTGTAAAATATGTTCTTAACAATATTAAACGAAGTACACAAATATTATAGACTTAGAGGTTCTTTTCCTAAAAGTTAATTAAAAACAGTTAAAATAATGTTCACGAAAGAAACAAGGTTAAAAAAACAATTATCTCACAATAAGTAGTCTAGGGTTACACCACTTTTGCACTCATTATTTAATTACTAAATTTATTTATTACTATTATAATTATTTATTACTAAATTAAATAATGTTTTCGCTTTTATTTAATATCTATGGTATATTGCCAAAATGCATATTTGGACGATTTTGAGTGCATTTGTATATGTTTTTATTACTTTATCTACTGCCAAAATTCACCAAGTCGTATCATCAATATTTCAGGAGGAAAAAATTAACCAAGTCAAATTTACATTTTTAGTTTATTTTTTTAAGTTCCGGTAGTTAAAATAGAGGTATTTTTTTATAATTGTGTTATATTTGGTAAGATAAAAGAAGTCATTGACTTATACCACTGTAAATTATTCAAATATATATCATATATAAATATTTATAGACTTTTTTCATTAATTCGCCATTATCTTAAACCTATGAAATGTGACTTAGTGCATTTTTATATTATATGTTTTTGTGTTAATATTCTGTTTAATTTAATAATTGTTATTGAGATACTCACCATTGGAATACTCCTTTGTGTGATATTCTGGCACAATAGTGTATGATAAGTTCACCGGTGTTTTAAGGTAGTAAACACCTGTTGTTTTGTCGCGGGTCGGCTATAAAGCTTGACGCTCTTTATAACCGACGTGCTCGATAACAATGGAGGGTGATTGTTATCAGTGGGCGTTATCTCGTTTGTTCAGATGTGTACGTAGTGATTTTTATGAGTGTTGTTGTGAATATTCAGTTAGTGTTGGCACGTTGTATCTGAGGAGACGCCGGGCGTCGTGTGGCGTCGTGGAGCCTGAACTGTACCATAAATGAGGAGACTCTTTAGGGGCGGGGGATGATGGAGCATGCGTCCACGACCACGACACCCCTCTAATATAATACTATGATCCATCACAACAAGATTGATTGCCAAACTAATATCACAATGCTCACGAAAAACTTTAATTGAAAGTAGATCCAATGCGGATAACTACACATTTAACAAAAAAAACATGAATACAGATAAAACCATAGATAAAAACATCGCATTGCATAGAAATAATTCGTGTAGCCCGTGTATTGTTGCATTCTTCTCTCCTATTCGATAAAGGCATAAGTGTGTCTCCCTCACTCAACATGTTCTAGTCATCACTGAGAGTGGTTGTGACAATACTTTGGCGATTAAAACGCAATAATATTTAAGTAGTGTTTGGTAAAAAGTGAGTCTAGATGTATTTGAGTGTATGTTTGAGTCCATATGACATGTAGTAACAATGCATTTACCCATTTTACTGTGAAATATAACTGAAGATATGAAGAGAGATGTTTACAGTATAATGTTTGCCAGGTAACTCATGTTTTTGGCCACTTGATCCACTTGAACTAAACATGCATATAGCCACTCATGCGATATCTTATGTTTATATCTATGAGATAAACAATGTTTTATGCCGGTTTGTATTTATTACTTTATAAAAAAAATTGGTGTCTTCAATAAATAAAGCAATTTAAAAAAAAAGAAAATGCCACAAGAAATCCGCGATTAAGGCGATAGGTACTAATTCCAATCAGAACCAAGCCTTATATCGTTCATTAAATGTTTTTTAGTTTTTTTATATTTATTTATTTACGCCCCGAGGAGTTTTTTTTTTAGACACAACAACGTATTAATAAATTGTCTGTTAGTGATTTTAACTATTAATAGTTACACAGGTCACCGATTTAATAATCAGTATTTACCTTCCATTACAGGAAATCAGAATATACCTGGATCAAGTCGATCGATCGCGATTTTATTGTATTTTTCCCTTTTTTTAATTTTTTTTTATTGTTTGTATCTATCAGTCGTAATAACCGATCAAATCAATTTAATTTTTTTTGTTCTCTCTTGAGACGGAAACTTGAGGCGGAGTATTTACAATACAATGCAAATTATCATGGAATTTTAATTTAAAAAATATTCATGGTTTGACAGAAATAAGAGAATATCCGGGGTTGATTTCCGTTAAAGAAATATGACTTTTGGAAGTAACCTCAAAATTACGCATTATAATGTTTAAAAATAAAGTATTTTGAAAACATATTTTTTTATGAAGAAAAATGACACTTTGTGGTAGAAGTGTCTTATTTATTAGTATCACACTTATGTATATGCAAATATCAAAGATTTGAAGAAAAATCGTTTTTAAATTTATAAGAAACTTTAAACTGTAAAATATGATAATTTTGAATGTCACTTTTCTTTTTAACCGACGATATACGAAACTCGCCCGCAGTTCGCTATCAGATTGTCAGGCATTTTCCCGTTTTTTAAAAATAATAATATACATAGTCAATAATTTGGCTTGAAACATTGCTAATATGATTATGACAGAAATAATACTTTTTACACATATGTGCCTAATCTGAGTAATCATTCTATTGATGTAAAGTAGGTAAAAAGTCGACATAATTTTCTGTATAGTTTAATATATATGTAGGAAGTAGGATATAAAAGAGTGGTGATAAAGAGGTAAGGCAACAAGTGCCTGAAAGGACACATTCCCTGGGTTTGGTAAAAGTCGTTAAGGCCGTTATACGAGGCAGTTACGGGCCTATAACGGCCTTCACTGAGGATAAAAATTGATCGGAAATAGAACTCGAGCACTTTACTCCTGTAATTACATACGACTATATTCCATCAGTATATTATACATAAAACAAATAAATTTAATATCCTCATTATTAATATGCCATATTAGCTTTTATTATTACCTTAATGAGACAATTTCCTCGAGAGCGATCGCTTCACTTTTATGCAATTAATTTGTACTAGTGATCGAACAAAAATGCAAGCTATGCTTGCATTTAATCCCCGGCCAAAACAACGTGAAATCCGTTCATAGCGAACTGTCAACGGGTGAAAATATATGAAACACTATTGAGCGCGGAGTTCTTTGTCGGATTGTACGCGCACTGGAGTTTCATATTATATTCACTCGTTGACAGTTCGCTACGAACGGATTTCGCGTTCTTTTGGCCGGGCATTTAATTCTCGAGTTATTGCAGATACGTTTTTTAATTAATCAAATGCTGCTCCAATTAAAATAGTAATAATAATATTAGGCAATAATATTAATAAAATACTGATTTATTGTTTACACAAAGGATTTCCTGGATTGTTGTATTTAATTGCAAGTCTGGTTCCTATAACTGTAATAATTATTAAAATAAAATTCAAACAATAATTAATATTCGTAGAAAAATAATTTGAAATGAATTTAGAAACTCGTAGATATCAATTAATCGAACTATAAAATTGAAATAAAAAGCCTTCTTCATTTCAACGGAGCTATATATTAATAAATATTAATTAAAGTCATTTGAGAAATATTAATATAATCATTTATTACTAAAAATATACATATGGTTTTATCATTTAATCATTAGCGTTAAGATAAAAAATAAAGTTAGTGGGAAAAATAACAATTTCATTATTACATATTGTTTTGATACATGATAATTAGTGTTTATAGACTAAGTATCTTACTTATTTTAATAACAACAAAATATAACACATTGTAGAACTACTAAAATATATATAATTTATAATAAATAATAAAATTAAATTTAGAAATACATATAAACAAATACTTAATACTATATAAATAAAACAAAAATATTATGAAACACAAATATGGTAAAATCATTAAGAATTGGCGATAAATAACATCATTAGGTAAACATGTATGTATTTTTTGTCAATACCATTTATTCTTGTACTGTTGATTCTAAAGAAGACTTTGTTTTATAAGTTAGTGTGTTTGTCGACAAACATAACTTCTTCAAGAATTTAACGATGCAAATCGTAAATTTGACGATCCTCTGTTGAATTTATGAAGAGGTAGTTGTGTCGTGGAAATGAGGATATAAATAATATATTCATGTAGTGTGTTCGACTTGTTAGTCCAAATGTCAAGTGATATATAAACAATGTCAACGTGGAGTTACGACAGCCGAATATTTATTAATTTTTGCACAAGAGCCACAACACAAAATATGTATAATACAACATTTTAAGACCGGTGATTATTTGCAAATTGTAAAAAAGTAAAGTTTGTGTATCGTGTACACTTAAAAGGTATTTGTTGATGCATCTGAACGTGATGTGTGTAAACAAAGTTTTGCATTTTGCGAGGCTTTAAACTTTTAAAAGCTCTTCGAGTGCATTGTGCTCCGCAATTAGTAGACTGGCGGTAATAAAACAAGATACGATTGCTCAACAAATATATCTGCGGTAAATGTACACGCTACTTTAAATATTTGAAGTGGAAAACAGAACAGATAACATGTGCATAAGCGACGGTTCAGACTAGGACGACAGCGACACTACAATGAATTGAATATATGTAGATATAGGGTCAGTTTCTTCAAGTCGTGTTAAATCGTGTGCTACGTGGCAAGATATTGTACGAATCTCGTGTAATAATCAGTTTCTTCAGCGCGTGTCAAAACTATAGCCGAGCGGTTCCGATGTGTGTATCGCAAGCATTCAAGAGAACTTGCATACAGCCTAACGCGTCGCTCTGGCTCGAAACTGGAATGGAGGGGGAAATATAACACTAGCACGAGATTCAGTTATAACACCTGGATATCGGCGAGCTAAGATTTGACAGCTGGTAGCTCGAGATAAATCTTGAAGAAACGCATTTGGCGCGTAAATCGACAATGACACGAGCTCGAGATTTAACACGACTTGAAGAAACCGAGCCATAAGTTGTTAATCCATACAGGGTCATAAGAAGTATATACTTAATAAGATGTAGGCAAATCAAACGTTTCATTCCCGTAAAAAATACAATATTATATAAATTCAGGCGCATACACTGACAGCACGTACACACTAACAGATGCGAATTCATTGTGTGTATTTTCATTATTTGCCTCTTTTATCCATCTGAGTGCTTACCTTGTTTTACTCTCTTCTAAAACGTACGCGAATTATATTACAAACGAATCGTACATCAAGCAATAAATTTTGTGTCTATCTATTTGGACGTATATTGAAGTTTCACTACAATAAAGTTCAATTTGCACAAGTTCATTTAACGACTTGGTATCACTAAAGGCGTATTTACATGGACCGAGTAAACTTCTTAGTAGAGCGATTCTAATCCTAGATGCCCGAATATATGAAAAGTAGAGTAAGGTGCAATACTATACCAGTGTAAATCAACCTTAAAAGCATAGATATAAAAAGAAAATATCACATGAGTGTTAAGTTCAAGTGGATCAAGTGGTCAAAAACACGAGTTACCTGGCAAACATTATACTGTAAACATCTCTCTTCATATATTCAGTTATATTTCACAGTAAAATGGGTAAATGCATTGTTACTACATGTCATATAAACTCAAACATACACTCAAATACATCTAGGCTCAGTTTATACCAAAGACTACTTCTTTAACATGTTTCAAATATTATTACCTAAATATTGTCACAACCACTCTCAGAAGTCACTATAAATGTGTTGAGTGAGGGAGACACACTTATGCCTTTATGGAATAGGAGAGAAGAGTGCAACAATACGGGTGTACACGCAATTGCACGAAATATTTATATGCAATGTTTATATCTATGCTTAAAAGCTAGTGGCTGGGTGCCAAAAATTCTCTTGTATCGCCATGTGGTGTCGTTGACGCGACACTGGAGAGACGCTATCATCCTACTATGAACTAAGCGGCCGTATTCAATATAATCGTTTGATGAGAGTGTGTGCGTACGGTGCGTATACGAATAGAGCTGGTGTACATCAATCCATACTGCAAAACTCTATTCGTAGGCACCAATGCCAGCACAACTCACTAACACACACTCATTACACTATTTTATTGAATACGGCAGAACTAATCCAAATTTATAATGTTAATTTGCTACGTTTTCCTGGACTACTAGTCTGGAGATTGATAAATGTGAGAAAAATGTTCGTATGACTCAATATAATAAATTTGTAATTTATGTAAATGTTGCGCCGTACTCACCTTGTTACGTATTCAAATCGTTTGAATTTACTTGCAAGCTCACTAATTGCCGACTATTTGTCACATTTGACACTTGACAGGTGGTGTTGCCATGCGTTCATAATTTACAAAACAATGAACACATACATTCTGCGCATATTAGTTAAATATAAAAAAACTATTTTAATAGCACCAATGGGTATTTGAGCCCTCCGAGAAGACGGATGTGCTGATTTAATTAACTTGAAGTTTTATTCTTGATATATGTAATAATTTTGCCGATCCGGAGTGAAGTTTGTTCAGGACGTAGGATAAACAAATTCGCAATGCCGTCTGCATAATTTATCGATTGCATTAATGTGGTTCGACAGAGGCTGGCCGTGAATGTGTAATATAATTCTGAATGTATAAAATACACGCAATAAATATGTCCAGTTGTTTTTGTCGTGCTTTTTTTATTTTCGCACTGGCAACACAATTTGCCGGCCACTAATGTTTTCATTCGAATATCGAACATGCACCGTGAGTAAAATGCCAACAACGCATTTATATCTATATAAAAAATATGTATTTTACACAAAAATGTATTCTACTTGATTAATTGATAAAGTAGTTTTGGCACCTGCCAATATTAATTAATTATTCAGACACGATGTCAAGGGGCTGTTGAGAATTTCAAACCCGCCACTGCTAATCATTTATTTAAAAAAAGTCGCATTCTACCGTAGTTTTATATTTTATATAAATAGTGTATAAATTATTGGGTATGAATGAAGAGTGATTATTGATGCAAGGCTCGTAAGGGATATCAATAATCCTGACAGAAGCACAATCATATCTCGTTTATTTGTCGCCAATATCTCCAATACGAATCTTGAATAAAATATCAACCGAGTGAATAAATGAATATATATTTATTTTGTTTTCAGAGGGTTATCACTAGTAAAACGTAGATGTGGCATTATTGATGTGATGGCGTTTCCCCTGGGATAACCCCGTTACCTTCCCCAACCGGAACCGGAACTCATATTTAAATATTAACTGAATGTATTGTCGCCAGTGACGAACGAATATTATATTATTTAGAAATATATAAATATTGTGTTGATCATGAAGTTTGCATGGGTTTATAGAGACTTTATATTAGTATTGTATAATTATTAGTCCAAAGTTGATTCGGGATTAAAAGCTGTAGTTTGAGGGGGGTTGGTCACGAAGACATGGAGTAAGGAAGGGTTTGGATGCCATGATTAAAGAGAGCGTGACTTGGCAGTACTACCGTCATACACATGACATGTTTATACACTTGGACTTGGGTGGGGCATTTGACTGACACTCACCATACCTCCTCAAATACGACACGAACATTT
>JAGTTH010005524.1:0-68056 GCA_022606485.1 Agraylea sexmaculata
ATATATATATTAGTAGTTCTACAAGGTTTTTGTATTTTTTCCCATAAATTATGTTATGACTTATTAATTATTTTTAATATCAATTAATTGTACTCCGTATTAAAATAAGTAAAATACTTAATCTATAAACTTAATATTGTAACATCTAATCATAATGTATCAAAACATTGTATGCAAATTATATTTAATAAAGAAATATAAATATTGTTGAGACCGTTGATTTATTGGTGGATTTACATAATTTAATAAAATATGTTTGTAATTTTATTAGAGTCTTAGTACTTATTCTTAGTAATGAGTCTCTGAAGATGATTACACGTTATAGGTGAAAATACTAAAACTCTAATAAAATTATTTCAAAGAACTCAAATACTATCTTAAGTGCATATATATAACACATAATAAATAATAATAAAAAAATAAACTTAAAATTACAAAAACATTTACTAAATACTATATGAATAAAACAAAAATATTGTGAAACACGAATATAGTCAATATTTATATATGTATCAATTTTTTAATCGAATAAAGTACAATTAATTAATAATAATTTCTGCTTTTACCGATCGTACTGTTTATTTATAACTTGTCGATCTTTCTAATAACATTACATCGTTTTTGACTTAATTTAGTTAAAGTAACTCATTAAAAAATTCTGGATAAAGGTATCAATGTATGAAAACAACTTCTATAGATATAAGTTTATGAATTCAATGGATTGTCTTCTATTTTGATTACGATTCCAAAGAAGAATGAAGTTATTCTGCTGAATTTAATTTGAACCGGTTTTGGTTGTGAGGTCGTCAATTACCAATATTTAAATTTGTAATTAGGAGGGAAAGAGATTAAGGTTTAGATGAATCCGAATCGTGTAAGTGTTGTGGGTGTAATCTGGTCGTATTTGAAAGGTTTCTATCAACAGAAACGATCTTTCAGGATCGAAGTGAGAGAAAGCTGAAGCTGGTGTCTCATATACTTGAAAGAGGTAATCCGTTTGAAAGGGATTCGGCGTGAAATCGACGGACAAGCTACTTCCACACAAAGAAAGGTCAGCAAAAGCCCGTTTCAATATGTATTCAACACTGTTGGCTAAAACGGAAAACGTTTTCGATTCATAAAATAATATCAACCCGCTTTGTTTTCGAAATTGAAATACAGGACTCCAAATTCAAACTATGGCCAGAAAATATCAATTCATCCCTCGGCTCTCGATGATGTATATATTGAAATGATTTGATGTAATCTCGTGATAAATTCAACCGTACGTATAAAAATTAATCGTCAATAAAAAGCACTATTGTGTTTTTTATAAATTATGATATAATTTATGAAAAAAAAATACGACACTTTTAAAAGTGCAATCTAATACTCAAAACTCATTAATTTATTCTGTTTTTTATTTATTTTGTAATTTACGAAAAAAATACCACACTTTTGAATGTGCAAGTTAATACTCAAAATTCATTAATTTATACTCTTTATACGTATTGCATGATAAAAAACATTCTTTTAAATTGAGATAATGTGAATTTTCTCATGTTTCCTCTTAATCAAATAAAAAAATATACATCAGATTGTAAATAATTAATGAACTAGTTTTTACTTTTTAGTGGAAATCGTATTTTATTACTACCTGTGACCCAAATATTTTTTTCTTAAAAAATAATTTAATAAATAATAAAATAATTTATTACAGATCAACGATTTACGCAAAAATAGTTGAACAGTATTGCCATACGATACTAGCATCATTAATAATTACTGAAGATTCTTAAAAAACATAGATACATTTTTAGTATTTTTTAGAAATTGATAATAATGGTTTATGAGACATTTTACTCAAATTGCTGATTATTTACCAAATATGCTTCTTATAAACTATAGACATAGATTGCCAATAAATTGTTTTAATAACTTATTATTTGTTAGATTAACCTTAAGAGATCCATATTAAAAAATTTAATAATCACAGCTAGCTATATAATATTATTACGATTTAATTTTTGTATATTTCCAGCTATTTCTTTGGATTCACATTAAAAACTAGAGTGCGCTAGAATGCTTGAAAATAAATGTACTTTTGAAGACACGTATTTCACATTTATACATTTCGAGCTTATCCAGGTAACCCGCAAATAAAACGATTTACGCCACACACTCGGGGAAGGTGTCTTAAGAAAACTTTATTACCACCCTTTTATATTATTATGAAGAGGAGAGGTCGTTTGAAACAGAGATACATAAATTGGGGTGTTATGAGGTGGGACATATAAAGTGACTTGCTTACGGTTATAAAAATCGGCTGGGGCTAAAATTTTACGACATAGACACACGATATTATGGAATAGAGCTAAGAGCCTTTTGCCCATATCAAATATATGACCGTTGCTTCACATATAAAACTCCAATGATAAATTACCCTTCTGCGTGCAAACACCCCCGTCTATTCAACTAAATATTATATTTATTACCAAGTGACCTATTTAAACGATTAACACAGTCTCGAGTTCGAGGTTCTCGTCATTAAATATGTAAAAGGCAGAGTCTATTTTTTTTGTTGGGAATAAAAAGGTGTCTTGATCCGGAATACATTAGAATTGTGAAAGGCGACAAGCAACAAAACATCTAGTTTTCCATAAAACATGAAGTCCCTGTACACAAACGATCCGCATGCTGAATTTTCATGAACTACACCATTCATATTGAACAAATAGACCTCCATATATGTGCAAATGAGACAATGTGGGTCATGTTTAATGTACTGACATTTTATATATCGCTTGATAAAGACGCGATGTTGGTTCGCCCAATTTATATGAAAAATCATTCAAAAAATTGGCAAGGTTTGTAAAAATAATTAAATAGCGAACGTATGGCCTAACAATAAATAAATGATATATTGATTTTAGAGAAACATTTAATTTATACATTCTTTATAGTCGGACTTCTTGGCGGACTGACTGCATATTATCTCTAAAATGTTTGATTTGTAAATTTTAATGCCTTCTAGAAAAAAAAACTAGTTAACTTGTTATTTAAACACAATAAATAAACGTGAATCAATTAAATATTGGTTTCATAAAATAAATATTAAAGAATTTTATATGGATTAAAAAATATAATTTAAAATTTGTGTCTTTCAGTTTGAGATTTCCATTTTTTGTCTCTCTTGCTAAAAATTATTTATTAAAAATTGGCAAAATGGACTTACACAGTCTGCAAAGAAAGCCAACGAAATATAATGTATAATAATAATTTTTGCAATAATAATATTATCAGTTTATAATGGGATTGTATGTTTTTGTTCCGTTTTCGGAAGGATAATTATTCTATGAATCTATAGTTTTTTTTTAATTCTTCATCTTCTTTTTTATTTTGTAAACCATCGTTACGTATAAGATTATCTGTAAAGTTAAGATGGTTGTAATTTATGTGTGTAAATAAATAAATAAAATACTTAAATGATCATATTAGTTTGAAATGAAACAATACTGATGGTATTTATTTAGTTCTTAATTTAATAATATATATTTTAATCCCGGAGTGGTGTATATTGAATGGTCTGCGAGGTACATAATATTTTTAAGGCGTAATCAGAAAAGGGTATTGTGTATTTGGAAGGCACAAAGACACCCCCTGTCCGATTGAAAAGGGTGGCAAAGATGAGAGGGCGAGGCAATCTTTATGATGTCGATTCACTTGATCGTTTAATTTCGTTGGCAACTTTGAAAGGCGCTGAACTGGCAAATATTCTCCGACAACACCATCACAATCGACCACATCTATTATTATTTAATAAATGAGTGCTTTTAGAAATACCTTCAGACTGGATGGAAAAGCTGTCTTATCCACAAATGTGGCCGGTAAAATTAAAACAGCAGCATTAAGCCTTGTGCCAGAGAATGTGTGTGAAATTAACAATTTATCAAATTATTATTTAAACTATAATACACCTGAAGTATATACAGGGGACTTGAAATAACTGAGAATATTTTAGGGGGTGGTGGGATGTCTCAAAAAAAAATTATTAAAAAAATATTTAATACAAAACTTTGTATTAAAAAAAATTATTACGTATAACAGACACAATAAACACGTGAAAGTCACTACTGAGTACTTCACAGAAACAGCTGATTCCAAGATGGTGGCCGAAATTCGATTTCAAAAGCACTATTGATATTTTTTATATTTAAATTACATAATTTTTTTTATAAAAAAATATTATATATATTTTTTTCAATTATTCTTGGGATACCCTACCACCTCTTAAAATATTCTCAGTTATTTCAAGTCCACCCTGTATAACTAGCATTTGTATTAATTTAAATATTGGAAGATGTGATAATCTCAAGATGTTCACAAAAATGAAATTAAAATCATATATACAAAGACACATATCAGTATTACTTTGTTTTATTTTTATAAAAGTGTATATTTAAAATGAATAAAATATTTTATCAATAAATGCATATATTCTGGAATTTATGATCCTGTATATACATATTTTTTTATATATTATATATTTTTATAAATTTTATGTACATAAAGAATATAAATACAAATGTAGAAATGGGAATAAAAACCTAATTCTTAATATTTTTTACGGCATTACTTTTTTAATTATTAAAAAAAAACAATATACTAATTTTAATTTTTAAGAGCCGCTCTGTCGGTGACCTTTGTAACTAGTAAATTAATAAAAAAGCCAATGGGAGTGTATTGAATAAATAAATGTTTAATTAATTCCAAAATATTAAATGATGCAAATGATCCAAAAAAAATGAATACCAAAGTGTCATATATGAAATTCAACGTAACATAAAGCCATTCTTATAAATCGACATCAAGGTGAATGTTAAAATGTCGTATTTGTATAGAGGCGAGTGTGAAGAGTCCTTCAACAATTTTAGAATGTTATCAGAGAGTAGTCGTATAAAAGATAGCGAGAGGCTTTTCCGTTTTCAGCAGTCGTCAGGGTGTGAAATTTTCAGGTTGAGGGACTAAGGTCGTTATTGGCGATGGCGTCGCCTGCTATATTTTTTATCAACAGCTACAAACGTGGCGGGAAATCCAAATTTCAATACGTGAAAGTGTTGCTGAAAAACCGTGAAGAAGTGTCCATAGGTATGGCGTGCAAGAAAATATATGTATATGTGACAATAACGTGAAAGTAAACTACGTGACATACTCGTGATGGAAGTGGAATACGTGCCGACTAATGAAAAAACAAACATTTATATCAAATAATATAACAATTATCATATAAAGCTTAAATTGAATCCCTTAACAAAATGTACAAATTTATAAAACAACGAGCTTTAAATATGAGACGAGCTTTTACACAATAAATTTTTATGTTCAACGAATGACTAATAAGTTATTAATATAATTCCGGGAGTTTGTACGTACTTATATAATAATTATTAATAATTGATCATTTAGGTGGAGTATGGGCAGAAAACATAAAATTTTCCATAAAATGAATTTTCTAAATAAACATATATATATGTAACATTTTTTTCTTACTTAACATAATAATTAACACTTCATCATATAACAGAGAACTTTTTACTCGATTATCTCCAAAATTGAAAAAAAATCTGTATACACCCTTATTCCACCCAGCCCCTCAATTATATTATTGAATATTGGTTCTTAAAATTAACATGAATATTATTTAATGTGCCTACCAAAATTTTTGCCAAAATATACAATTCGAGTTCAGTTATATAAATACGCCTAGAAACCGAGTAATCATACAATTTCAATGAACCAGAGAATCGAAACCTTAGCTCAGGTAATTTTTACATGAAGAATACGAACAACATAATCAGAATAAAAAAAAAATTATACATATATATTACAATTTAGGACCGTATGTTTAATAATAATATGTATATTGTGGGTTCTTTGAACGTTACAAAGCGTCAAATTAAATTTCTTGTCAGAACTCTCGCCTTTTTGGTATGTCAAGTATGAAAATTCGAGGAAGTGTTCCGTTATCGCAATATTTCGTTTAATTTATGATATAATTTATTAATGAAAGAGCAGATAAAATACGAACGAAGCTATTGGGTTTACTTTAGACCGCATTTAATATTTGATTTGACCCACACCGGTACACTTGGCTCTCTCCAATTCCAATCTGGAACACTATTAAATCCACGACTAAATATATATATATATATATATATAAAAATATATATAAATGCTTAAGAATAGACTGGACGAGGCCTCGAAAGCCAGACGCTAGAGAATTCTTTTATCGTCTCAAGAAAGCCGACTTGGTCCAATCTAATTCCCATCCTTTTCTCTCCTCAACAACACGCTTTTATAACGACATCACACATATTTATATATGATGATAAAATTCATCCTTTTTTTTGGAAATATAACTTAATATAAATAATATAAAAAATGTACTCACGTGTAGCACTTGTCGGCCTTTGTTCCTGTTATTAGGAATAATAGGAATAGAACAGCTCTTATATCCGCCATGATTTAAATTCTATTATCATTTAAATCATATCTTCATTGAGATGGTTTATGATCTGAAATAGAATACAAATAAAAATATTAGTTTATGGAATAAATTGATAAAGCAAGCATATTTATATATTAAAATTCTTTTTTTCTTTCTTTTTTATATATTTATATACGTCCAGATGGGCTTTTGAGAGAGTTTTTGTTTTTTAGACACAATAACGTGTTAATTCATTTTTACCTGTCGGTGATTTTAACTATTACTATTTTACCTTACACTCCAGAAAATCGATCATCTTGATCAATCGAGATGATCAAGATGATCGATCGAGATTTTATTAATAATATTCCTGATATACCAGTCATAATAACCATCGAATTGTAGTTTTTTTAATAAAGTATAGTAATTCTGGATTTTTTACATTTAAAATACACTTCTTAATTGTAAATAAAACATGTCTTTAATTGAACTTATCAAATATTTTAAATGCTTTTGTGCAATACCAATACAATCGCAAAAAAAATATACTAAGACAATTTAAAGTATTTTTTAAAAATATTTTAACTCTAATTAAAGACATGTTGTAAAATGAAGATTTTAGCATTATTGACAATATAAATAATTATTTTGTTACATACTGTATTTGGTCTCATTGAGTCCTAGTAATATATATTATTGTTAAATGTATTTAATTATTAACCAACCCTTATTATTCATTACAATACCAACGGCTTGATAAATAGTATCAAAGAATGATCATCATTATTGTAAATTCAGTACAATGGTATTAATTTTCTCGTGGAAATGACACAGTATAAGAAGTGTAATATGTAAGAAGGGTGGTAACAGGTTGTATGTGTATCTTAATAGGTGGTATTCTGGTTCAACCCCTTTTTTACTAGACGTCCTAATGAGCAAGGGAGGCTTTCATTAAGGCATCAAATATCCACCTGCAACTTAACACTAACTACCTTCACCCCGACTTTAACAACTCATTTCACTTACAACACTAATCTATTATACGTACATGGGGTGGAAAAAATGTACCACCCAAATCAACAATACAATTTATTATTATAAGTATAAAAACTCACCTTTCACCCTCGAGAGCAAGTTATTTTTATAAATATTTTTTTTTTATAATTTGAATGACTGTGTTGTGTTTGTGGGAATTTAAGATATAGTCTGCTTATTATCGACTACTACTAATTTATTAAAAATTATTTCAGGAACAGGATATAAAAAAAAATCTTAATATACGGTTGGTGAAAAATTAAAAGTTGAAATTAAGTATAAATATTTCATTATACAGAACAACTCCATTAATATTTTACTCATCCTTTAATTTTAATACATATATAATCAGTATTTACCTTACAATAAAGGAAATCAGAGTAAACTTGGATCAAGACCATCGATCGGGATTTTATTAATATTATTCCCGATCTCCCAGTCGTAATAGCCGATCAAACCAATTGAAAAAATCTTGACTTCAATGAGATTTGAACCCATGAACACAGTATTTGTAGCCTGGCTTCTTATCCCCTGAGCTATTACGCTGATAAATTTATATACCAGCTTATATTGTTCAAATAATATGCTTAGCTCAGGACATTTTGAGACGGTTTACTATTTGGCGCGGTATGGATGTCTTCTCTATAAAAGTAGTGTCATGTCGAGGATAATAAACCAATTAAAAAGCACAAACAGCAGCTGGTTGTGAAGGAAAGAGCTCATTAGCTCTTTTTTTCAGGACGTCGTGTGCAAACGTCACGAAACAAATGCTGGCGCGGCGTCCAGTGTTGCCATTATAACAAATACCTTCAACTCCAACATTAAACTCACTGAAAACTTTATTTAAAATATTTTATAAGTCCTGCGTAGTGATTGATGGGACAGAGTAATTCATATTATACTAAAATTATTATCGTGTCTGACCTATTTCAAGCAATTGTCTCGAACATAGCATCAAATGATCGATTCTCGTGTAACAATTAATGACAAAATTATGGTGAATATTGCATAGTTAATATTAAATGTATTGCTTGAAATGCCGGAGAGGTAGAACGTAGGATTTGGTGTCTACATAATAGGACTGCTCGTCTGTTATTACGTGACCGGAATATCAAACAAAGGTGCTAATACATATACGAAATCCTGCATGTCCGATGTTTGTATTTCAGGATTATTCGTCCATACTAGGTTCAAACTATACTGAATATTAATATAATGTAATAATTATTAGTCAAAGTTATCGTAGAGGTTTGCATCGTAGTTCGTAGCTCGTAGACTGCTACGCCGAAGTACAGATAATGAGTATTTTATATTCATCCCCGAAAAAATCCTTTATTCGTGTCTTCTTGCAAATTTAAGTTTATTAAGATAAGTGTAATTTATACCAGAGTAATTAAAGGAATAAAACATATATCTACAAATACTGTCGTTAAAATAATAATAATTGAAATAAATAAAATATCGATCAATTGTGTTTATTTTGTGTTGTACTCTAATTTCTTGGACAGTAAAAAATAAAATTAATTCACCCAAATGATAATGTCGGTGATCTTAACTGTTACTAGTTACACAGGTCACCGACTTAATAATCAGTTTTTATCTTACAATCCAGGAAATTAGAGTAAACCTGGATCAAGACGATCGATCGGGATTTTATTAATATTATTCCCGATCTCCCATTCTTGGGATTTGAACCCATGACCACAGTATTATCCTCTGAGCTAAAAGCTTGGGTAAAATATATTCTTTTTGAATGTTCGAATATTAACAGAACCATCTAAAAACATAATAATATTAATAAAAATAAATAAATATTCTTAAAATTTGTAGTAGTATGCAGTATTAAAGTATGATAAGTGTAGATGTATATCATATATTTTTTTATGTAAATATCAGAGAGTTAAAATAAAACTATACAATAATCAAATAATAAAGCAATATTACAAAAGAAATCATCACAGAGTGTCATACGTCAAAAATACTTACTACATTTGGTCTGCTTATAACACATGTATTTAATCTACAATGCACATTAAGACTAATAACTCCTTTATTCTCTACGTGATTTCCACACGGGATTTGCTTTCTAAACAGCAGGTTTTAGCAGAGGCAGTAAAAGTTCATTAGTTATTAAAAAGTTTACGAGAGACGTGTGTAAAAGACGGTGTAAAACCAAAGAAACAATGTTGTGTTAACTACACTTCTGAGTTTACACCTGATTTTACTGCCTGACTGAAACAGAGACTTCTTTCGAAACCGCAACTAATTGCCGCTTTGCTGAAAAACCTTTATATTGGATAATAATAAACCACGACAAAATTGTTAATTGAAATCTTTGGCGTCATAATTTTATAGATGTTGGCCGTGTGCTTTGTTATTTATAAAGTGTCGTTTTTATGTAATAATATAAAAAGAGCACGAGGCTGTATTAGAAGGCTTCACCTCTTGAGCGCAATATTTAATATTTAATGTTGTGGTGGAAATGAAGTACCTTTGTCGTCAGACCATAACAAAAAAAAATATATATAAAGCAAACCCCCTTTGCCGTCATAAACGGGCACCCTGCTGCTACTAAACTATTTTCCAACACAATATTTTATAAATAAATAACAACATTCAACTTCTATTCATTTAGAATGTTCGGGAAAGTCTGTATTGTGATATAAACTCTGGCGGAGACATGAATATATATAAAAAAAATGTTTTTATGGAACGTAATTCAGTCACACATTATGCTTTTATCATATTTGCTTGAAAAATTTTACAAATATGGGATTAGAAATCTCAAAAGGAGTATTTAATTGAAAGTAATATTAAATTGATTTTAGAGATATTTAATGATAAATGACAATTTTCGAAAAAACAGTATTTATTGGTTGAGTCGCTTTTAAAATGTTGTCATCTTATGAAAACCGTATTAAATTATTTTATTTGTAATTTATTTTGATAGAGAAAATATCTTCTGGTTGAAAAAGCATAAATGAAATTAGATCTCAAAATATAGCCTTTCAATTAAAAACAAAGCAGAACATTTACGATTGAAAATATCAAATATATTATATCAATTTCAAAATATTATTTTTTTAAATAATTATAAAAATAATATTTTGAAGTGTAACCTTCCGATTAAAAAACTAATAAAAAATTAAAATTGTCCTTGTATAATTAAAACGATCATCGATAAGATGGCTCTTTCAGATTTATCACCTCAATATTCACCTTCTTATACGGGAAATCAGAGTAGGCCTAAACTCTATCCAGTCTTATGGAGATTTTGTTTATTCCTTTTTAAATAAATACCTTTTTAAATTCGTATTATTTTTAGCCACCAACTTTATACCTTGAACTATCGCGTTCATTTTACTATTTGTACTATTAATTTTATTTTTTTCAATTTGTGGTAAAATATAGCAAAATTTATTAAATATCTTGAATATTTCGCTAAAATGTCTGTAGTAAATCCTCCTTTTATGGAATGCATTGCATTCTGAAGTTGTATGTGTATTGGTCGACTACTTGTATTATATAAGTCGCTCTTTCATTGAATAGCTCGCTTTTCGCTCCAACCATCACTTATTGGCCAATATTGCTCCCATATAAAATTGTATCCGTTGAATGGCTCCAATAAAATATGTGCAATTTTTATTTAGCAATACTAGACGTCTGCGAAATTCAATCGAAACATGTGAAGTGTGAATTTAAATCGGACAGAACCTTCAATGAAAATGCTTTCAGTGAAAAGTATATCTTATATTACTAGGGTAATTTTAATTGAAATTTTCAATTTGTGAATGTTTTTTTTACGTTCTTCTTGGTTTTTTAATAGGACGGTAATAAGTTATTTATTTTTTCATTCAGAATATGTTCACAAAGTAAATTATAAATAAAATAATTTAATACGGTTTTCATATGATGGCAACACTCATCACAATATTTAAAAAGCGAGTCTCCCAATAAATACCGTTTTATTAGAATTGTCATTTATTATGCATTATTAAATATCTCTAATATTATTTTGGAATTAACTGAAAAATATTATCATTAAAATACCTGTTTCAAGATTGGAGATATGTATTAACTGTAGTAAAATAATTATATAAAATATGATTCTTCCATCTGGTAACACTGATGGTTGACGGACCCGCACACACACACCTTATATATTATATGTATATTCACTAGGAAGACTTCCTATATAAATATATTCCTGAATGGTTCACAATCTTAATAAATTTAATTTAATTCATTAGAGTATATAATGTTACATTTAAAGCGGGTCAGGAGGTTACAGTGGTCACAAAGTCTACATAATAATGGTCTTGGGAACAGAAACTCGTAGTATATTGTAATCTTTGACCCTTCAGGACCTAAATACCATTCTATATTACATCTTCAAATACCGAGTAATGTAATAATAATATCCGCATCTTCTAATTATAGTTGAGAGCTTAATAGGAAACCTCCTAAAAGATTTATTCAATTGTCATGAAGGATTATTTCATGCAAATCCCACAAATAGTAGTGATCCATTTCCATACAAAAGCACTTGTATTATTCCCTTAAATTTTGTAGCTCATAAAGAAACTAAGAATAATCACAAATTAACAATAATAATACCCACGTAAGTATTAGGATTTCTTAAGCTTATAAAGTAAAAATTAAATTATATATTATTTTTATTTTATTTTAGGGAATTATATCTGTAAAAATTCACATAATTAAAAACAAGCGACTTAATTCAAAATTCTTTTTTCGGATTGGCCCGGTCCGTTGCGACACTAAGGTTTATCTCCGTTGATTTCTATTCTTAAATTTTATCGATTTTACATTGTAAAAAAAATATTAATTTTTAAATTAATCTTACTAATATCTTAAATTTAATCATATCAATTGAATTATTAAATTTAATTGTAATCGTTTCATAAACATTTTAAAGTAATTTTTTTATAAATTATTAAGTAACTTTAACCTAAAATATTGAGTAATAGATCTGTAGTTGAACTTATCTAAGTAGTTTATTTTGAATATTTCTTAAAAAAATGTCCGAGAAAAATATTTTATAAACGTGATATTTGCCATAATTATTTTTTTTACAGAAAAAAAGGTTTTTTATGTGTATATTATTGAAATTAAATTCAATTACATACGTTTATTTAACAGAACAAAGCATGCAATTAGCTTTTGGTAAACGTGTACTATTCGATGTGACTATTGTACTATATACACATTAAAACGTTTTAATTGAATTTAATTAAGGAATTTTGAAAATAATTATATAAAATATACATGACGTGTAAAATGAATACTGAGCAAGTTTTGCCTTTTGTCTTAATATTAATGAAGTCCACCTTTTGTGAAGAGTCTTGTGCATTTTTCAAATTCTAAGCGTCAAAAGTTGCCTTCGCGAAAAGATTTCGTTATCACATAATTAATCACCGTTTCGGAAAAGGCGTAAAAAGATCTTTTCGAATTCGTAAGGATCCCTTCAGCCTATTCAAAATAAATTTCATCCTTATCCGGTACAAAAATCTCACTAATTCCAACTTTGTACTTCTGTGAGGTTATCTAAATTAAATAGTTTGTGCATTCGCTTGATGTTTTCACATGAAAATCTTGATATTACCACTTGTATAAAATACTCTTACATATTTTATATTCGCTCCTTTGAATGGTTTATTCTCCTTTCATAAAAGCCACGTGCAATTTGAATGCATCGAAGTACAATAATATGAAAAGGGATCATTTTCCAATTGAGAGAAGCGATCCACTCGTTTTACATTAGCCATATTAAATACCGATGAATAGCGTTATTCAAAGGTATATTTTTAGTGGAAAATCATTTATTAATTTATCTGTTGTTTAATGATGATGTGTCACATCATAAATTCGATGCTATGAAGGACCAGGTATCGAATGACACCTGTTAAAAGGACCGTTGGAGGGTTATCGTCAGCTTTTAGCTCAGGTATCGTGTTTTATAGTATCCTCTTAAAAGCAATATATTTTTCATATTATGCCGTATAGTACATATTATTTATGATTAACTTTGTCTTATATATTATATACAAGGCGTATCGTCGTATATTACCTGCGAGTGATCCAGACGGAAATTGCTTTCCCGTTTCTCTCATATTGTAACGAGGTTATCCGTACAGTATTTAGATGGATTAAGTATAATCCTGGAGGCGATATTCAAGAAGATGTCAACATGTTTTACTCAGACTAACTTAGATATACGAGTCTGGAGGAAGTCAAGCCTTTCTCAGTAATACACACTATCACAACATTTTCATATATTATTCACTGAATGAACGACTTTTTGAAAAACATGTGCCTTATTTCACAAACATGAATATTGTGTATAAACTTTCGGTTTTTTGTGGTACTTAAATATTTTGAATTCAATTCGATTACGAATTTGTATGTTTCGTTGCTGATAACTGATAACCAAGTAACTTCTAACCCTATGACAATTTTAATCCAGCATGCTATCCTTTCATTTATTTTTTTCTGATTCTGAGTATTAGATTTAGTAGAATTAATATTTTCAACTTTAAACGGGTTGTATATGGCTGTAAGTGAAACAAGGTTTCAATTTTAAAGAATATAACTTTAATTTTTTTAATGTGAATTTTTGTTGCAAAATTAGAACTGTAAAAATGTTAAAAATTAATAATAACTAAGTGTTGTGACATCTCTGATAAGGTCCACAATTTAGAATTTATTAGTCCTCTAAAACCCTTTAAAACGATTTCAAATTCATCGGATTGCTGTTTTTTATATTTACAACATCATCCAACCATTATTTTTAAAATATCTTGGGCCCTGGATTGTGTATTTTGAATAAAGTCTAGACAGCGAAAGGGATAAAGGAATTTATTTAATGTAAGTTCCATAATATTCTTGGAATACATATATTCTTAAATTGGTATATTCTTTGTGGTCTTATATATGGTAATATTCTTGTATTGTGGAGGTTAAGTTAATTATGTATATTTCTTTAATTATGTAATTCCATTTAGACGTCAACACTATCAATCTTGATATCCATCCAATGAAAATTGAGTTTTTTTTACCCTAGTTAAAAATTATCTTTCAATATAATATTCAGTTGTCAATTCAGCAAAACCTTTTAGTTAGATCACATTTAAAATAAGGAGTAAATGTTTCGGGGTCTATACACAGTTATGTTAGGCGATGAAATCCATATCAAGTAAATGTGCATTTTAAATTTAATAAATGCTAATAATATTCTTTAACAAAACTATTTTCAATGGCCGTAGTGAGGTACAAGACATTTTACAAAAGACACTGACAAATTGCCGCTTTTAATGACTTCCTTTTCCTTGTCAAGATTTCACAATCTCAAGATAAGTTCTTCTAAGTCTCACTGAAACTAAAGGAATTGGATACTAATGCAATTACTATTACCATTCAATAAAACAAAGAGATTCTTTCATTAATTAATATTTAACTTTATCCTGGACATTATGCATGAGTCTGCCTTTTAAATAAGGCATTACGGGATTCAAGGGGTTTTAGTAGCATTTTTCATTAGGGAGCATCGTTCCTTTGACTGTCCAATCGTAAAGACAATTTTGCAGTCGGTTCACAGAACATACAAGTACTCCCTATCCCAACCCTGAAGGTCTGAAAGCAAAAAAAACTTTTTTTCTTATTGTGAAGCTTTTAAAGAAGCATTTAAATTTAATGCGTTCCCGCAAATCCGTTTCCGTTGTCTTATAATTCCTTTCAGGGCGTTGTCCCCTCAAAAATGCCACTTCTTGTTGTTTTATTGTGGCATTTATATTAATAAAAAATAAAATATAGCATGCCATGAATGTCTGAAGATATCTTCAATCCTAAATAATAAAAAAAAAACTATTATCATAGTATTTAGTTGTGAACAGGAGAGAAATCGACATGTCTCCGGCTGTCGTATTCCACTTTGATAGGTCTGAAGGGACTTAATCTGAAGGATTTCAGATAAGCTCTGAAATTGATTACATCCTCAATATGGACAAATTTCAAACGGCTGAAATTTCAGCACATTGAGAGCTCCCATTTGTCACTGCCTTGTCAAATCGTTTCTCTTTATTGTGTATGAGAACTGAAGGAAACGTTTCAGGATAATACAACAAAATTTTCACTCCCATACCAAAATAAATAAATAATTTATTATATAAGAGTGACATTTTACATTTCGGCAGAATATCCAGTCTGAAGTGTTAATGTGAGGGTTTCTGGATCCCACGTACTTTCTTTATTACGTTTCCCGGTCGTCCATTACAAACATTTGGCTAAGGTTTGTTTCAAAGAACCGGGAATCCAACCATAAAGGATACGATTTTGGCTCGCCGAAGCATATTTTACGAACCTTTATAAAACATTAAATATTCTGATATGTTGACACTTTTTATAAGTAGCTAACATTTCATCATTTTATATATTAAAAAATAAAAAGGTTAATGGATTTTTTTATATCTAATAATAAAATATATATAGTCGGATAAAAGAGCCTAGGACAAATATGTTTATTACTTCAGATTGTTTTGTTGGGAACGAAGAAAGGAGAAAACGACGGGTCACGACAGAAACATCCAATTTGGAGGGAAGTGTCTTGTAAAAATTCACTGTTATTTCCTTTTTCCAGTATTAGGGAGGTTTGTGTTGTTATTATTGTAGGTTTTGACATAATTTAGGTTAGGTTTGGGGTGGAAAACAGCAATTAGCCTTATACTTTGCCAGTTATTGGCCTCTTATAAGGGTGCGGGGTTTTGTCTTCACACAATTGAATATATCGAGTAGCAAATTAATAAGAGCTCATATATTTCATTGAAAATCATCTTGTCTGTAAAATACGTACATGATTATATAAATATAATACAATTTTAAATATACAGGGTAAGAATTTCTTCATTGAGAATCTTTTGAGAAGAAAAATATCTTATTTTTTATTATACAGGGTGGACTTGATTTGACTGAGAACATTTTAAGGGATAGTGAGTATCGTTATATAAACGAAAACAAATATTTTTTATTATTAATTAAAAAAAATATTAATAGCATATTTAAACGACACAATACACGCTCAAATATTACTACTTTTTTTACTAGAATTTTTTTTTATTCAATTTATTCACCCATTCTTGCAATACCCTACCACCCCCTAAAATATTCTTGGTTAATTCAAGTCAACCCTGTATATTAATTAAATTAATTCAATAGTTAATATCAGTGGTTAGTCACTGAACGACCACATTTTTTTCCTCTAATAATAAAATTCTGAAAATAAATAAATGGGTATAACTTAAACCGATTAGCCAAAAAATATAATTAAAACAATAAATGTACATATATTCTTCTAAATTTGATACCTAATCATCAAGAACTGCTTTAAATATGAACTAATAATAATAATAATTATATTATAAAACAAAATGTTATTGTAAACTAGGTATTATTTTTAATGGGTATGCATCTTTTTCTTATAATAATTTAAAAAAATTAATACCAGTATATATATTTTTTATATCTCTCGATGGTGTGCTTATAAGTAATTAAATTACACGATGATAATTTCATGCTTGATTGCTTGCTTAGGGTTGAAGATAAAATTAAAAAGCTCTTGGCGGGTGGAATGTGAGGGATGGAAATTGGTTGCTTGGGGGGTCCATATTTTAGTGGTCTTGACTGAAATCTACATCCATTATTAATCAAGCTTCAGGCAAATAATCCCGCTATTCTCGACAAATATTGAACAGACAGCTCGTTGGACAGGATAATTGCTGATATAATACATTCTGCAAGTGACTACATATTAATCCATTTTTTTCCAATCAATATAATAAGTTAAAAATAGTTGATTGTTGCGAGGGCATTGTCGTAAAAGAGTTGCGGACAACTCCACCCTTGTGTGTCCCTCCACTTAAGTAGATTAAAATATATTCTGGGTTGAGGGGGTGGTTTTTTGGCCTTGTTATCCGTTACACACTATGGGAGGGATAATGCGTAAAACTGTAACAGACAGACATAGGCGTGGCTTCTTATACACACTGTTTGTGTTTTATGATCATGATTGTACTCACGAAAAAGGGGGTGTTTGTACACAACGTCTTAGATTAATCAAGATGAGCCACCAGAAAATATGTAAATCCCTTCCAGATTGTTAATTAATCAATTTCTAGCAAGTTGTCTTTATTTTCTTTGTGGCAAAATCTTAGTTTAATTCTTACTAAATACATTTTAGATTATTGCAGATTGAGGCGTGTGTATAAAAAAAATATTGAAACAATATCATGTAAATTTTATTCTTGTTCAATAATACCTTGCTTGGAGTATAATTAACTAGTTGCCGCTAACAGGGAGCCCAAAGTATAGAATTTATCAATTACTTTTTATGTAAAAAAAATATCCTTGTTTAAGTCAAAGTTGCCCTTATTAATAGATTTTTAACTTATTGTCTCTAAATATTAGAGAGTTATATAAGGTTGCCGAAATGGCAGATTTTTTTAATTAAATAATTACCTGATATACAGGGTAGACTTGAAATACTGAGAATATTTTAGGGGTGGGTATCGTAAGAATAATTGAACAAAATATAATATTAAATTATAATTTAATATATATATATATATATATATATATATATATATATATATATATATATATATATATGTGTGTATATATATATATATATGTATGTATGTATATATATATATATATATACATATATGTATATATAAATACATAATAATATTAAGATTTGTTTGAGCCACAAACTTGGAATCAGCTGAAATGAAAAAAAAACGCTAATATTTGCTATACCCTAAAATAATTTCAGTTATTTCAATTCCACCCTTTAATACCAGAAAATCAGAGTAAACAGAGTATGGGGATTTAACATGAACATTAGTAGAATTAGTTCATATTATTTTAGTTCAATGAGAAATCGAATCCATGACCATAGTTTTTGTACCTACAAAAGATATAAATAATGAATCCTATTGGAGAAAAAGTCCATAATTCAATTGAACTTGCGCCTTGTCTGGTAATATAATTTGCTAATATAGTCTGGTAATACACTAAAATAGTCTTATTTTACACAACCGATTTGAAGTTAGCAAGTGAAGCCATAAAACAGAACTAAAACCAGATTACCAGATAATCGCCTGGATGAATGGAAAACGAGTGTTCTCCGGCAGAACAGTCGTAACTCGGTTTGTCTTTAATCGTACAATTAATTGTGTTTCTATATTAAATAAAGTAGTAGTATTCTCCAAGATGAAGTCTCCTCGGTCCATGAATTATTTATCATTGGGAGAGAATCCCTTCGATCTGCATAATAAGGTCGCGACTTGGCGATGTTTGAAAAAATGGACCACTGTCAAAATATTATCCCCCTGGCCTGGATTTTGGGGTAGCTAAGGGATTTTTCATATCTCAACACCGCCCTCGTAAAAGTAAGACGAATTTTCATAAAAGCGGCCGAAAGTTTGCTTCCTTTGAATACATTCACGTGGAATGATAAATAACATTATGAAAGAATTTGGATATTCATTATGAATAGCATTCATCATTAATGTGGACTGAATATTTAATTATAACACTATTATAGTTCGACGCCTATTTATTTTTTGTTAGAAAATATCTTGCTAATTTAAGTATCTTTAATATTATTTTAAAATTCGTTTGGTCAAATTGGATTTATTGTATCCTAAATAGTATTTAATTAAATTCCACCAACGTTATAGCTCAGGGGATAAGACGTGTGGCTACAAAATATGTTTTTTAATTGATTTGATCAGTTTTTACAACTGGGACATCGGGACTAATATTAATAAAATCCCGATCGATCGTCTCGATACAGGTTTACTCTGATTTCCTGTATTGTAAGGTAAATACTGATTATTAAGTCGGTGACCTGTGTAACTAGTAATAGTTACTCTTCGGGGCGTAAATAAATAAATAAAATAAAAATAATTGATAAAAAAATCCATTTTTTTAGTGATAACTATTTGAATCGGTCATATTAGAAACGGAATCAATAAAAAAAATATATAATTATTATTAAACTATTATTTTTACGTTATACTATGTATTATGATTAATTTTATAGACACTGCCTTCGTAATTTTTAGAACATGTTGTTCTGAAACATGTTGTACTTTTTCTTATCTTATCTTTTACTCAAAATAATATCTCTAGATGAGCCATTTCTTATGTTCAGGTTAATTATTATTTTAATATTTTAACATATTTGTGAAATGTCATCCTATGGGGTGATGATTATCGTCACCTCGTCTGTTTCTGTAGGAGATGGCCTGAGGGTGGAGAAGTCATTGAAGCGATATATTGAAGGCAAGACTTGTGCTTGAGGCTGTGTACTAAAAAGGGGGTTGAAAAATGAAGGCAACCTTATCGGACAAACATTGAAATGTTGTAATGAAAGCCTCAGCCTGATAGTTTACCGACCTTTGCCTAAAGGGGCCAAGTAACCCCTTTTAACACGTACAAAGACGAGCTTTCAATATATTCATACATGTACCAGTCTATAGTAATCATAAATAAATTAAAGTGTTAAAATATTATATGGACTGGGGTTGAGCATTTATTTATTTACGACCCGAGGAGGTTTTATTTTAAGAGAGGGTTTTTTATACACAACAACGTGTTAATTTTCTATCGGTGATCTTAACAATTACTAGTTACACAGGTCACCCACTTAATAATCAGTATTTATCTTACTATACAAGAAATCAGAGTGAACCTGGATCAAGACAATCGATCGGGATTTAATTAATATTATTCCAGATCTCCCATTCTTAACTTGAGTGGTATTTGAACCCATGACCACAGAATTTGTAGCCACACTCCCTATCCCCTGAACTATTACGCTGGTTATTTATTCAGAAAGATGTATTAAAGTATATTGTTTTTTTAGTTTTTAATAAATCTTTCATGTATTTTTGTGGTAAATTTTATCGTTTGGTAAGAATTTACGAAGTAAAAGATCAGTGATTATTATTTGAATTGCACACATTGCATGGAAGTCCTAATCATATAACTTTTTCAGATCATAAATAAAATATAAAAGGTAGGTAAAAAGTACAACTATCATTTTGATAAAAAAAAAACATATTGGGACATTTTTTTTATAATATATTAAAGGAAAGATTTATATGCAAAAAAATTGAAATCTCACAACACTTAATACTCTTATTTAAATAATAGACTGAGTCTAGTAAATAAGAAAAAATATTTTGAATAAAAGGTAGTGTAAAAGTGACCGGGTGGAGTAAAAATTCCGCATTATTTTAATTGTGCGCTATCTTGGTTATGTGATGTTTAGATAGACGCTACAATACGAGCATAAATAGTGACAATAATTATTTTATTTACAACATTAAAGGCGATTCAAAATGTCCCGTTAAAAATAGATTTATCACATATTCTCTTAATAAATTATTAGTTAATGATGATACTTTATCAGTACATGAAAAATTTCCAAGATAAACACAATATTATATGAAGATGGCCAATATTCTTGTAAAAATATAATAAATTTTGATGGATATGAATACTACTAATCTTTCGCATCATTTTGATTGCGCGTCATCTTGGTTATGTGACATTTAGATCACTGTTGCTTTAAGGATTGTGTAATTTTAAATATATGCCACAAGAAATAATGACAATATGTATTTACAATATTATAGGCAATTTAAAATGATTTTCCTCGCCCATTATATTGCTATAGAAGAATGCATTCTTGTGGCACATCATGTATTGAAAACAATTAAAAAACAAGCCAACAAAAATGAATCATTAATAATTCATAACAATTCTATATATTAACAAACCCGTGTTTCGATGAAAAATACGTACTTAAAAGGTCGACCGTATAAATCAAAATGGTGATATTTTAATAAATATTATAATGTAAAAGAGCAGACATTCGATGTTAATGGAATGGGGAACACAAACATCTTTCACTTTATCATCGGCACAATGGAATATGGAATTTTATTTGCTTTTCATTTCTCTCTTTGTCACGTTCTGCAGATGCGTGTGTGTTTTTTCACCCCCCAACCCCCATACAAAATAACCTCACCCTGACCGCGAACAATCCTTGAAATACCTGTGTTTGGAAGCACACCGGGGTGAAAATATATGAAATTCCTAATACACCTCACAAACACCTACTTTTATTAATAAATTGAACAACACCTTGGCTTTATAAGGGATGCATATTGTCGAAAAGCAGAATCTTTGATCCTTTCATGACAGAAAGAAACACGAGCACTTGGCTCTATTCAGCACTTTAATTGAGTCTTCAATATATACAACTAATTAATCTTAACTCCTTTTTTATTTAATTTATTATGATGAGGGTGAAAAATCAACAAATGAATATGATTAGTAGTATGATCAATAAATAACTGTTATTTGCGGAATATTAGATCATTTCTAAACATGTCTAATTTTTGACACATTTAAACTTTGTAGTCTACTTATACTAGTAGTATTTAATTAATTTTTCGTATAAAAAATATTATTTTATGTCTTTTTTAATTTCTTGAAATCTATGGCATGAAAGACCCGCATAACTTTTTGGTATGTATTTTTTGTATTTTTTTTTGTCATTTCAATTGATTCAATGTTTAATACTTCGATGTTTCCCGGTTGGATCTGATTTTTTTTTTGCCAGAGTAATATTTATTTTCAATAGTCTGTGTAATAATAAACACACTCTTTGTCGAGCGGATGCCATTCCAAATAATGGAATAGTTAAAGTGTCTCTTTTATTCCGACTTTTTTATGTGTCCTTAGAAAGACCTTCCTTTTTTAATAAAAAAAAGACGGTGCCAAAGAGACTATTTGCCTAAATATGAAACCTTGAAAGCCTTCACTGTTTAGAAATGACTACACAAACTCTTTTAAAGAGGTAATTTCGCATATTAGAATAGTCTTTGCGATATTTGTCTCCAAAATTGTTTTTTATTCAACAACACACATTAATTTTTTAAACAAATACAAGCAATTGAAAATAAAGCTACTCTATCTATATATGTATATATTTATTTGTTGTATACATCTCCATTAAAACAAATTTGGGTTAGCCTAGAATTTGGCCATTATATTTTAAAAAAGTAAGAAAAAATATTATTCTTTTATTAGATCTCGTCCAGTTTTTCTAAATATAGATATTTTTTATTATGTTCATTCCCCTAAGACTCTTATTTACTATCCGATTAATTTTGTTTTTATTAATTATTTTGTAGTATATGCATATTTTTAAAACCAAAAAAATATACCCTGGAGTTTTATTATAAATACAACTTTTAGTGTTAATTTGAATATTTATTCTAATAAAATTTTCATTGGTCAATTTGGTATATTATTAGAAAGTATACTAAAAAAAAAAAAAAATATCGTGACGCCTTCCCTATTGACGGGAGTCCCTTTATAAGGGGTTGGCCAGGCCACCTTAGCCTTTACGGGAGAATATAGTAGAGATGGTTTCCCAGGCCACCACACAGCAATGAGTACTTAAGATCTAGTTTGCTAAGCTAGATCTACAAAGTGACTCCGGTGCCGTGAATCGAACCCGGGAGTCTTCACTCACGAATCCGTTACACTAACCACTGGACCACAAGGCGGCTCCTAATTAAAGTATACTAATTATCAAAAAATATGAAATGGGCTATAATATACATATTTGTATGTATATTGAAATGAACATGGATAAAAAGGATATTTTTAAGGTGTATTTTTTTCATGATATTAAAATTCGAGCCGGTCGATAAATGTCATGTTTAAAATTTCATCCGTAATATTTTGATTAAAAGTTCACATTTGACCGGGATGACTTTTTATGACATCAAAGCATCGAGTGTTTCAATTTGAAAGGGAGGAAATGCAAAGTAATTCAGTACGTCAAATACAGTCATTTCCCCAGAGCCGCGTGTGTTGTAGCTTGTCTGAAATGTCCTAAAACACACACCCCCATCCAGTATAAAGGGGTGGGCTCGATTCAAATTATTACACAACTGCCTTTCAGGACAGGGGTTGTTCGACTAACCGCCTTCTTGATAAGGGTGCGTGGACAACTCCGCACCCTGACAACGATTAACCAATGCAATTTTCTTATACTGCTGTCTACATTATTTGTTATATTAAAGTTCTGAAAGAGGTCTAATATCTTGTTGAATTGGATATCTAATAATAACAATACAATTCCACATTATTATAATAATATGTATATTTTACCCAACAGGAAATTATGATTCAACTAATGGGTATTTTTCCATTATTCCAGTCATTAATTGCTCGACTATTTGACTCAATAAGCCATAATTTTTTTTTATAGAACCGCTTCTATATATAAATATTTATTTTGGTATCACAGATAAGTGGTCGCACAAAACTTCCATTTAAAAAAACATGTTTTTCATTGGTTTACACTAAAAATAAATTAAAGGAATGTGCTATTTGTAATTATGGAATTTTACTAAGAAGTTAACACTATCAACAAACTACAAATAAAACTCATTATTAAAGTTATGATATGTTTCATTATTCACCCCATTTTTAAAATATTAGTTGAGTAATAAAAGCTTTTTAAATAATTGCAATCAATTTTATGTAGATTGAGGTAAATGACATTATATTTTTGATAAAATTAAATGAGTAAAAATATGGCTTTCTTTTAAAAAGGCCGAAAAAATGTTATTTGTAAGATTAATTTAATTATAACGTTGTTGAAATCAAAAAATAATATTGTTTAAATATTTTTATTTTTTGTGGTTCAAATTAATATACATAATATTTTGTTGCAATAAAACTGTATATTATGAGTATAAAAATGGAGACATTAATAGGCTTTAATGAATAATGATAATATAAGGAGTGTTGTAGAAGAGATAAGCGTGACCGCTGAAATTTCAGGCATGTCATCCTAAGGGCGCTTTTGATTAATATCCTGAAAACTGGGCAAAATGACTGCCACCACACTCATTTATTATTATTATAATCTTCACTACTTACTCATTTATCACATATGAGTTATGCATATGAATGTTGGACAGATAACTCACAAGATTTATGAAATTATAAACTATTTCTTGCCATATACATTGTAGTAATACTCGGTTCAAACGAATTTTTTTCAACTGAATCGTTCAGCCCAAAGGCAAAAAATGAACTTGTTCAGCCAAACTAATGCTTCATAGATTAAAGCTGAAAAAAATATACAGCAAGCTTATATATTCTGAAATATTTCAAATCGATTGTTTGGGTAAAATCCCGGATTTAACATGTCGATACAATGAAATGTTAAATTTAAAACAACATCAGAAACAGTTTTGCTATTTCGACATATTTCCGATCATTTGTGGTACGAATCGATTAATACCGGAAAGTTTTACGTAAAATGTATGTGTTTTCGTGTTATATGTTTTAATAGAATTCTGTTCACAAGGTTTTCCGAGTATTTCAATTTAATGACTGTCAAATTATCAATAACTGATTTTATATAAAATGAACGCCCACCACACTTTTATTTTGAGATTTTCTTAATTATACAGGGTAGATCGCTACTCTTAATTTCACAATTTCACCTGTTAGTGACATATTTAATTCGGCTAACAGTGATAAGCTGCTGTTATTATATATTTATCCGAAATTAAAATATCCGTTGCCTATATGATTTTTTCCTATTATTTTTAACACCATTTAAATATTTTAACTAATAAAAAATCCATAAAGGAGTACATATATTCAAAAAGTACCCACACCATGTATACCAATTTTTTTTAATTGGAAAATCAAAAATACATATTATAAGGCACTTAGAATCAAAACCTCCTAAAACCAGTATGTATTGATTTTTAGTCAAATATTAATTATTTACGGATCTAAGCTATATAAAAAATATTGTAAATTCATCTTATTGTCCTCCATTTAGATGTTCCGAAATACATGTACTATAAATAGATTCTGAGGCTCTCGATTTAAAAATAAGAAATTCTTATGTTAGAAAATAAAAATTAACGCTGAAATACAAACATTTTCAGTATTGGTTCTAGTAATTATTCTGATATTGTTAGACATAATACACCAACTAATGATTAGTTTATTATTATCTCAATTTGTCTATTCAGTGGTTATTTTATGGTTGTATACAAGTGCATTTGTGCATTTATCTTGATATAAATACAAGGCGTCGCGACGTCGACCACGTCCCATACAAATAGGTCACCGGGACAAGGATACATGTACTGAAACTTTAATATTATCCTTATAGTAAACCGAATTTTTATGCGGGATTGATTTTTGCTAACTGTATAATAATTTTATAAAGACAGAACATTGTATTTAAATCTGGGCCTCCTGAAAAACGATACGGCCTCTAAATATGCTGAGAATAATTGTTCATCTGAACTGAATTCATTTATTTTGTTTGCCTTCAAAGCAAAATGTCACGGTTATTAATGAAAAATAAGTCGACATTGTTCTTACGCATATTTTATCAGCAAATTTCGCCCCAAGCGTCAAAGTGATGAGAGCTGATTGGGCAAATATTGATTTTGTTAACCTTTCAAAAGTACACCCTTGTGTTTTTTCAGCTCATTATTTAATAAAAGAGTCTCTTGTTTCAATGCCCATAAGATATTTATTTGTATTTATATTTTTGTAATTAAAAATAAAGGCCATGTTTTGAATAGTAGTATGAAATAGTTGTAATATTTCACGTCGACCCGACATCTTTATCCGGGTCGCAATTTTATACCTTTGTACAATGTTAAAATATCGCTTTCAAGTATTATTCTACCTGGGAATATCCACTGGAATTTATTTAAAATATTATATAATTAAAAAGTATAAGCAAATTGTAAAATCCCAGTTGGGCGTTAAATAAATAAATATTATATATTAAATCGAATGAGACCAAAATTAATGGGCCAAGTCTGCGAGTTAAATTTTTAATGATTATTTTAAACATATTGAGAATCTCAAGTTTCTTTCTATCATTTTCGCGCTTAGATTTATTATGATTGTTTACTAATGTTTAATTTTTTTATATAAGATTATATATCTTTTGGCTCGCTTTAACTTATTTTGCATAGTATTGCCATCACACGAAAGCCTTTCAAAAATTTTAAGTTTAATTAAAAACAAGTTGGATATTCATTGAAAAAAATCAACGAATACAAATCCCAAACCCATGGTTTTTAATAATAATTCAATAAGTTGAGTTAAAATAAATTCATACGATTAAAATAACACGTAAGAAGCACATTTATTAAAGCACAGGTGTTTGAACATAAAAAACATTCGCTGTTTATTTTAATCAAATATTTGTTATAAAAAGGGTGTAAATAAAAGCCGCGTAGATCGTTTTCAAAATTAAACATTTGAATATTTAATGGGGGGCAAAGCTAATTTCCGATTGAACCGAAACTCCCCTTCTAAAGCTGGTAATTTACAGTTTGTTTTATCCCAACAGATCTTCACTGGATTTATGATTGCGTTAAATAGAACCTGGATTTTACTAAACCCTTTTATGTATGAAAAAGTCAGGCCAATGGTTATGAAAAATAATTAATAATATTTATAAAAATATGTCATGAACATGAATATGTGTAAATGAATTATTATTAGAAGGGGTATTTTTTTCATAAAATAATAACTAAGCGCAGGGGTTGGTTTAGGAAGGGTGAAAACTTAATAAACGCCCGTTAGAATATCTTGTAATTAATAAAATATTTACGATCTTCCTTAATTGGATTCGAAGATCTTATCACGAGAAATAAGATCCCCTAATATATTTATTGCCAATATAAATATTTGCTGTATACAAGATGTCTTTTATTGATACTGAAATAATTAAATGTAAGGAATGGTAGGATTAAATGTAACACAACCACACTTTCATTAAGGATCCAAGTCGGCTAGTTAAACTATATTATTTTAAAAAGTTTGAGAATCTTGCGTATTTACTTATTAGGTGATTGACCGCCTGATTTGAATATGTATTATTATAAGCATACGTCATAGAATTCATGAAACAACAATAGTACGTAAACAAGAACATAACCTCAAACGGTACACACGGTAAGAAACCTGAGACATTATAACAACATGTTTACAATATTACTTATTTCTTATGCAAATACGGTCAGCGACCTTAGGAGTTATGACAACATACATGTTTATTGTTTATTCGTTTGAACTTGACCTTGAAAATAGATTTTGTTTTTCTAATTATATGATGACATCATATATTCACAAACTGTCATAATATTTTTTTTTTATTAAAATAAAATTATTTTTTTTATATGAAAAAAAATCTTAGGCCACCTTTAGAATATTTTTTTAACGATCATACTTACATTACATAATTACGATAAAAAAAATTTTTCTGTCAATTAAAAACATGTATAGTAGTTAAATTAAATATTATAATAAATTCTCATACTTTTGAGAATATACATGAGGGATTCGTGACCATTTTTTAATTGATGGATTTATATTGAATGAGAGTACAATATTATTATTAGTGGATAAAAACAATGGTAGCCAACAATTGGTGATAATTTATCCATCGTGTATAAATATTTTATTTAAAAATATATTTGCAGATTAATCTTGTATTGTTTCAAAATTTCCAAATGGTAATTAAAGAAGCTCTTAGTCTCGAATTCGGGGATCGATCTTAATTTTGGTGGATGCTTTGAAAATACAAACGTTCCTCGACGAACATTTTCAATTTCGCTAATGAACGGACCCTTGTTATTATTATTATCTGATATTAATATTGAATCAAACTTTTAAATACAAAACCGAACCGGATCATCCCCGGCAATAATACAGCATTCTGTAGTAATTAATCGTGAAAATGAGAGCTCGATTTTAATTCCGCCGTCCGTCGGGAATTTGCGATGGAATTTTCCAATTGAAAAATTAATCATTCATAATAATGTTAAGGCCGTTCTTGAAACTTCATAATAGGTGTATGCATATTTTTTATGAAATAATATGTATGTGAAAAAATACAGCATGTATCTATATTACTTACAGATAAAGTTTACTTAAATATAACACTATCAATAATCAATAAACACTGCCTATAGATTACTTACTTTATCTTAGATATTTTCCTTTATTATATTAGATCATTCATACGCTGATAAAGTATAACTATCAAATAGTATTTCTTTAATAATATGTGATTAATTTATCTGCAACGGGGGGCAAAAATCCCTCTAACATTTTAAATCGCCTATAACGTTGTATATAGTAAAAAAATTCACAATTAATATTTATATTGTGGCATAGTTTTATTCATTATAAAATTGGGGAGTCTACACTACACAATTTTTAAATTGAAACTGATCTAAACGTCACAAAACAGAAATGGGCGCAATAAAAGTGGGACTTTTGCCGCACCCTATATTTACAATATTTATGCTAAATTAATCGTAATTTATCTATTCATTTACTTTATTATTAAAATAAGACACACAATATAAATAAATATTAAGTTATGAGATTTGAATGAATTTTATTTATTTTTCTTTCGTTTAATAGAAAATATGAAAGAATAGAAAAGTTAAATGTCACATAAAAATGTTATTATTATATTCTGTACACCTGAGTCTAATTCATTAGATGTTTTGTTTTATATGAACAGTGTAAAACTCAAAGGAAATATATATATATATATATATATATATATATATATATATATATATATACACATATATATATATATATATAAATATATATATATATATATATATATATGCTCATATATATATATATATATATATATATATATATATATATATATATATATATATATATACTTCATTCATAGTAAATGTATCACTTTGGATGGACAACCAGTACTTGTTCCACATTGTACACAAGCCTCAAAGTATTGTCTGTAAAGTAGAAGTGACCAATCTAAACTCTCCAAAACTCACAAATATTAAATGAGCCTTATCCAACCCCGGATAAGGTGTCTCTAAACAAAGCCTGTCTGTCAAACTAACTTTATATTGCCCCCCAAATCGTTATTTAAATAGACTTTTCCCCGCAGACAAC
Source organism: Agraylea sexmaculata (assembly GCA_022606485.1). NCBI lineage: Eukaryota > Metazoa > Arthropoda > Insecta > Trichoptera > Hydroptilidae > Agraylea > Agraylea sexmaculata. The sequence goes on from JAGTTH010005524.1 coordinate 29,615, forward strand.
GGAAATCTACAAGTCCGACACTTTGTGAATTTTATATTAAGAATTATTTATAGATTGTCATAAATTCGATGTATCTTTGAACTAAAATAATATGAATTCATATTAAATTCCCCTAAATCTTCTCCATCCAGGTTTACTCTGATTTTCTGGACTATAAAGGGCGGAAATAACTGAGAATATTTTAGAGGTTTGTAAGGTTTTTTTTATAATATTAATTACGTATAATAGACACAGCTCATTCCAAAATGGTGGCCCAAACTGGATTCCATAAGCATTATTAAAATTTTGAATTATTTTTAATTCATATTTAAAAAATGTCTTCTTCTGAAAATATTTCTTTACGTTAAGTTACAGTGATTAAATATTCAATTATAATGTACTGAAACGTAAAAGTATTTTTTTTATATAAAAAATATTATTTTTAATGTTATAATTTTAATCAACTAAGTATATTTTCGTTTCCTTTGCAATATTTTAAAATACAAGTTGCATTAATGCAAAATGCAAAACTAAACTCAAATGTATAATTGTAGTTTTACAATATATTTTTAAAAATATTTACAAAATTCATTTGTTTTAGAAATACACCCTAAAAAAAACAATCAATTCTGTTTTAGGCTTTCTTGTTGTTGCTGTTGATTATTATTAATTACCAGCAAAGACTAAGCTTTGCGTGACGTTTTTAATTGAAATAAATAGTAATTTTCCCGCACATTAAAAAAATGCGACATTTATTTAACAAACGAGACGGAAGAATAAATAAGGCGAAGAATAAGTGAGGAAAAAAAGGTATACTTTGGTATATTTGACGTTTTATTGGAATATATTAGGTTGCTGGTATCGCACGTGGTACTTTCAAGATGAATATTTCCCTCGGATGTGATTTATTTCATTCCAGTATGAATATTTACGAGCGTCTTTAATGGGAGCGATTTTTTTACAACTTAATTAAATTTATTATTAAACCGGGCTATCTATAGTTATATTCGAGGAATCGATATCCAATTTTGCATGGAAAAGAGGATTTAAGGCAAAGCTCGATTCGATGGGATGAAACAAAAGTTGTTATGATGGGGTGTGGTCTTCATTTGCATGGTAATGCAGTGGCTCACCTGGAAGACTAAATCCCGGCTTTACCGGGTTCGAGTCCCGCTCTAGTGGGGGGATTTACAGCTTTAGATATTTCAGCCGGTTTCGCAAATGACTTCTTACAGATTACACTGCTTATTTGTGGACTTGACTTTTCATTGTTTGACCTCAGATATAATTCGATGGTAAAATTACTGGTTTATAAATTCATCCCTCGGATGTTACAACATTGGGATTTTACAGTGCAATTACTCAAATCAACAAACTTTACCTCGACTAATGTTTTAAAGACATCAAAAACGAGTAGTGATGTGCTGAAGTCGAACGAATATTATAGTATTATACCTATATATTTTCTGTAAATCGCTCCATCCTTTTTCCCCATGGAGTGCAATAATTTATAGACAATAGGTGGAAGAGAAACTGTAGTATAACATTCGGTAGGGCATCTATTTCTTAAATTATAAGTGTAATACTATAATATTCGTTAGACATTGGCACATCTCTAGTTACGAGGAATAAATGGGTAAACCAAAAGTTCATCTATAAACAAAGTAAATTCAGATTATTTTAATACGTAATTATAAAAATAATTATATGTGAAAGATATATTTACTTCGGAAAATGTACAACTCAGATGGACTTTTTGTAATTGAGAATATTTTAAGAAGAAATAGGGTATCGCAAAAACTGTATACCCTTAATAGTTTATAATAAATAAATTTCAATTTTTAGCTTTTCCTTGCGGCTAATAATAATAAGCTGCTGTCAATACAGATAAATCAGAAATAAAAAATGGTCGAAACTTAAAGAATAACCACATTAGTTACAAATTTTTGTATGGTAAATAAACTTCCCTTTTAAATATTCTCAATTAATTCAGATCGACTCTGTATTAAATAAATCAACAATCTACTCTATGTATTGACAGATACTTTTTATTATTAGCGAAAATAAAGATGGTTGCAGCTCTGTTAGCTGCAACCATCTTTATTTGAACCAAACATGAAAATTTTCTAATCAATTTATTATAAAAAAATAAGGTTTGAAATGAATATATATATATATATATATATATATATATATATATATATATATATATATATATACATATATTCATTTCAAATTTATATATCAATATATATATATATATATATATATATATATATATATATATATATATATATAAATATTGCGTGCATATATATTCTCGCTGATTATAAGTTCATCCTATAATCTATATAATCTTATATATCAAGGGCTTAATCTGCAAACGTGATAACTGCACATAAAAAAATATAGAACAAAGCATCATTTTATGAAATGATATATCGAAATATTTAAAACAAAGCTAAAAAAATAATATATTTATGGGATAATGAAACAATTTTGTGTTGCTCCCCTTAATTTTATTTACTGAAGTTATCACGATCACAATATAAGCGGTCGATATTAATGTTTTTAATTTTTAATAATGATAATTAAGTGGTCACGTATTTGTAAGATATTGGCAGTTGTCATATTAAGAGTGTGCGGTCCATCGATATGGAAGATATTATTACATCTTGCTTTCAGCTCACGTCCCTACAAAAAGTACATACAGGAAGAAGAAGAAGAAGAAGTGGTGGAAGCTTAATGAGAGCTCTAGTCGGGTTTCTATCTTACCAAATTACAACAACGACCCGCATAAATAACCACAATTTATACTGATCCACTCATTTTTGTAGCCCCATTATACGGTTAATAACAAACATTCTTTGAAAAGATATCGGATAATGGGTTCTAGTATCGTTTGTTGAATTATTTTTATCCAATATTATAACCAGACCTAGTCTAAGTGGGTGTTATGAAGTGCTTAGACGTATTTAAACTATGCAATGGTTTCCTTTATTATTTGATTATTTTATTTTAACCCTCTGATATGTACACAAAACACATATCAAACTTTATATCTCCAATTTACATACAACCTGTGCTTATTAATTTAAATACAAACTTTTATTTTAATCAATATATTCCGCGTTATGGTTCAATTTCTGTGTGATTGTATTTTTTTAGTCAAGATTCTAATAAAAGTAAAATTCATATAAAGAAAATATACATTCACTATTGAAAATATATTCTCATAGTTAAGAGTTGATTCATATTCGGCATAAATAAATTATTGAGTGTAGTAAAGTGCTTTGACGTATTCGAACTATGTGACGATTTCCTTTATAATAATACTTTATTATTTGATTATTACAATTTTTTATTTGAACTCTCCGATATTTCCACAAAACATTATATGATGTACACTTATCATACATCATTATGATATTCATGGGAAACTACAAAGTATTTATCAAAATTAGTAATTTTATTTTAATTATATTACTATAATACATTTTAATGAATAATAAAGCAATATATACCGCGCAGTGCTCAACGATTGTGATCAATTGAAAACCTTTTTTTTTCACTTTCTTGGCCGATGTTTAATTAAAACTATAAATATGTATCCATTGATTCTGTGCAGAATGGAAATGCATTAAATATTTATATATTCGAAATAACGGACAAAGCATGTTGAATATCGTAGAAGCGTAGCGATGATACATGAGCATTTTAATTTTATAATTCGATATTAATATTTTATTTTTACCTGGGGATTTTTTTAATCGATTATAAAGATATATGTTTATTTTTAACACTTACATGTAATCAATTATGGCTGTTTTTGTTTATATTGTTTGTCGAATAATTCAGTTATTCTTTTTAATAATAACCGGAATTGTCTTGTTTAAGTATTCACATGGCGTAGGACGAATCATTCGTAAGGAGGCTCCAGTATTATCCCAACCCTCTTTGGCCTCAAATTAGCCCTCTTTTGTACTAAAAGATCCTTTGTTTGCGAATAAATCCGATAAAATGTAGCGATAACTTACCATCCGACTATGTTTCCCAAAAACCAACTGATCATTGTTCACTAATTTTAAATATTTGTAACTCCGGTCTAGTTTAGATAAGCAATTAATAAATTATTCAGATAAAATTGAGTGTCTTATTTAAGTGCAAAGCCATAACTATCGCGTGTGAGAAATATTACTTCACATTTTGTACTTTGAAATATCACCTGTGGGGAAAATGCATTGACCTTTTTGAAATTATTCACACTTTATGTCTAACTTTACGAGTTCACTTATGTTCACATTAGTGTGAATTTCGGAAGAGTAATAACTTTAAATATAGGGTATACTTTATTAATCTAATTTGAAATTTTTTCGAGATTGCCTTCTTTGTTTATTTTTGTTCTCGTCCAGGTCAAAAGTGACGGGTTGGCAGGAAAACTCGGACAACTTGACAATAAAAAGCGAATAAAATCTCAGGCTATTCCAGTTACGGTGTCTCTTTCTGCTGTTTCTCCCTTTATACGCCAAATGTGCTTTCAAATTTTCAAAAGTCTCACTCGAGATAAAAAATTCTCCCAAACTGGCCATTAAACCGACCGACCCCCTGGAATTAGTCTCATGAAATGGCTACAAAAATAAATGCAGACCCCATCCTCCAGAAAATGTGATTTTGGATAGAAGAATCACCAATAATTGATTTTTAGTGAGGGCAGACTCCATTCACCCTATTGCTTTATTTATGAAATTGATACTTTGTACCAGAGAAGTTTCTTTACAAGATAAATTCCATAAAAGTTTCCATGACTTCAACACCAATATAAACTATTTAAAATAGGACGCATACATTTTTTTAATATCTAATTAAATATAATATTTTATTGATTTATATCTAAAATGCAAAGGTAATAATTTTTTTCAGTGGTCGGGTTAAATTCACGTTTAAGTTAATATTAATAGTTTTTCATTTGATATATTTCAATATTAATGTTTTGATAAACGATTTTTTAACAATGCTAATTTTTATTAATTTTACGATATGGTGGATTATTACATACATACATATATACATACCAAACGAATTTATGTATTTTCTGGTAACATATAATATTTCAATGTAGACTTTTCCTAAACCAGACGCATGATTTTCAAATTCAACAATTTATCTTTATCACAATTTCTATAATTACTTAGCGTGTGTGTATGTTATATGTCTGTGCGGATTCCCCAGCCGCAGCAGCAGTGTTAGCAGATGGAAAAATAATATTTTATATAATTATTTTACTACAATGGAAGCATGTCTAAAATGTCGAAATGGGTATTTTAATTATAATAATATTAAATTAATTTCAAAATAATATTAGAGATATTTAATAATACATATTAAATGACAACAAAAACATTATTAATTGGGAGACTCGCTTTTTAAAAATATTGTGATGAGTGTTGTCATCATATGAAAACCGTATTAAATTATTATGTTTAAAATTTACTTTGAAAATTCAAACTTATAGTGACAAAAAAATAAACAACTTATTACCGTCCTATTAAAAAACCAAGCAGAACATAAAAAAACATTGTCAAATTGAAAATTTCAATTAAAATTACCCAATTTATTTAATAATTTTACATTACATACCTTATGACAAAAATATACGTAATTTATGGTTATTTATTATAATACAATTATTTTTTTATATTACGTGTAGGTATGTATTTTTTTAATATATTCTGTCTTGGCGTATCTCGGATGATCCCCAAGGTCTTTGTCAGTTTAAGAATGAAATATGAAATTACCTTATTCCCGGCTGATGGTGCTTGGGATGAATTCACTTCACACACTGATCACAAAAGATATTCACAAAATACACTCGCGTAGTATGATGATGCTGTGTTTGCTACGAAGACTACGGGGTGCTACGTGTTGTCGTAGCGGCTGCCTGTAGCTGAGTGACCAGGAACGCCCCTCTATCTGAGAGAGGGGAGAACCACATCCCGGCGGAACCCCCATAAACAATATCGACGAAGTCATATCAGTCGAGTGAAAAATATTTTTCTAAAAACGTGTAATCATGTAGACGAATGTAAAATCACTCAAGGTTTCAAAACCAATAAGATTTATTATAAACCCAATTAAAATTATTAATAAAATTATTAACAAGAAGCAACACTGAAATTTGACAGCTTACTCGCAAGTTTATTCCGATTATTAAAAATAATACGTCTCACTAAGTGGAATATATAAATATAAACTATACAAAAAATGCACCAAAATTTCCAAAGCTCAAATCTGAAACCCAACACGTGATCAGTAAAAAAACAACCACATATCTGTGAAAAGATATGGAAAATCAGAGCCATGGGGGTATATTTTATTTTAAATATTTGTTTTTTATTCCATATTTAATCGGAATATGCCTTCTTTAATATCAATACAGAATATCACAGCTTTTTCAATATATTCGTGGTTTTATTTTAAAACCATAACTTTAGTGAGACAGCCTATAGAAACATGTAATATTTAAAAGGAAACAAAACTAGCATCTAGATTTTTTTTTACAAAGTATGTGAATAATCATCAATATTTAGTTGAAGATGAACTTTTTCAGCGTTCGTTAAATTTTGCGAATTTTTCGTGGCCGAAAAGCGCAAGGGTGATTTTTTACATAACAAAAAACACATTTATTAAATACAAATTATTTATAACTCGCATAGCTTTGTATACATAAAAAATACAATGCTTGCATTTTATTTATGCATTAGAAAGTTAATTAAAAATATGATCTCAGAGAACAATATTTGTATGGAGTAAAATATTTGTAAGTGTATTTGTTGTATATTTTCAAGTAAAGTTCTTTCTGTGGGAACATTTAAAGTAGTATTGCTATCGTGGCCTTTGAGTTCGATAAAATGTCTTTATATGTATTCTTTTCATCCTTAGTCACTCTTTGCCAAAGTCTCTTCTGGTCTATTGCCAACAAAATACTCCTAAGACATTCTCTTATTGATTTTTTAGTACCAAATCGCTCTTCAAATACCACACAAACAATTCAATCGAGATTTCGACAGAAATAGTGTCATTTTGATTCAATGATATACATTATTATTTTTTCATATACACATGTTTTATGCAATGTCCTTTTAAAAAAGTTCTACTAACGAATGCTCATATTTTTGGGATACTATATATAAAGCATTTAGTCAACATCAAAGGGTGAATCCACTTTGATATACTTTAATCTGCTTTAATGAAAGAGAATACAAAAATTATCTGTTTCAATTAAATGTATTAAAAAATATATATATATATTTTGTAGAATACAAGCAAAATGCTCCGCTTTCTCCAAGCGCCATAACAATAAACAAAGCTTTTCACAAATTGCTGAAAAAAACAAAGGGGACAGCTCTTCCTTTTTTTGAAAAATAAGTCCTGAAAAGGCAGTGGTTATAGTCGATATGTAAATTAGGGCACATTTTCGAAGGGGAAAAATTCACCTAATACCCGTTCCAGAGTCTAATGGAAATAGAGGCGTTCGTTTTCAGCCGTTTTTCATTGTTAATGGAATAATTAGTCCAGGATTCGATGCCCAAGAATGAAAAAAAACCCTTTATGCAACGTTCAGTTAAAGAACACCCAATAGAACATCGTCAATTAGTCACTTATTCGCGGTGATTTAAAAATTATATTCATTTGCTTATTTTATGAAGCTTTATAGAGAATAATATATTTTTAATCGCATAAAAATAAATTATAATTAATATTTTTCTCATTTAAGAAAGCCCATCTTCAGGTGAATGCAATATAATTATGGGTAGAGAGGGTCTTTAAATTTTCCATGCAATTTAGTTTAGGACAGTGCATTTACCAATATTTTAATACTTCTTTTAATAGAAGTACATAAATTACTTAAATAAATATTAAAAATAATATAGGTAAATTTGTACATTAAGACAGGGAAATTGGTAAACATAACTTAGCTTTAAAATATTATTAACAAAATATATCAAGCAATTCAATAAATGAAGAAAAAACTTTAGCATAATAATTAAAGGGGAAGGTAGTGTATTACAAACATATTTAAATAAATCAATAAACTCTTATTATAAATACAAAATAAATAAATAATCTCATGACAGCAGCTTGTTATTATTTTGCAGAAAAATATGGTAATAGCTGACTGAAACTGTGAAATAAGATAATTAAATTATTATTAAAAAATAGGGGTATAATTTTTGTGATACCTTTATTCTTCTTAAAATATTATCACTGATTAAAAGTCCACCCTATGTAATTGAATTGGACGTAATATGAATTTGGCAACACTTTAAGTTTATTATGAAAACGGTTGGCCGTAATAATATTGGCATAGTAAATATTTTAAGTTTGGTTTAACGAGGCCGAAACTATATTTTAACAGTGTTAGCATAATAATCGTGATGGTCTTATAACAGTGTTAACTTGTTTAAGGTCCATCGTGCTTTTACCAAATTGACAACGGATTGCCCAACAACGTTTTCCATGTAAAACTAACAATATTATACTACCGTAATAATATTAAAATGGTAGATCATAAGTATTATAATATTGCCTGAGGCTAATTTAAAATATCCCCATACATACTATTAATACAACATTGAAATATTTAATATCGAGCGACAAGATGGCTTTAGAAATTGGGCGAGATAAGCTCGTAATTAAATAAAAGTCAAGACGCCTCTTGTTAAAGCGATTAACTTCGATCACAAGAGCTATTTATATGGATACCGCATATTTGGGGGTGAGACTGGCTGCACTTAGTACTTTCCTTAATTCATATTTCGTGTCTGAAATACCTTAGGCCAAAATCCTATTTCAACTTGTCACAAATTCCTTTTAAAAGTTCCACTGAAAAATGAGCTTACGAAGACCCATTACGGCTTAAGACCTTATTGAATACACTTTGGGCCCGAAGTGAGGAGGTTGAAAACATTTGAATATTTGATTATAATAGTCAGTAAAACATTTATTTGAAAAAAAACATTTATGTACAAGGTTTATTTTAATGAAATATTTTTAAATACATTTTAAGATGGCAATAATAAATTATTGGGAATATAACATATTTTACATAAGATTATTCTATGATACTTTGTTTAAATATACATATTGTAAAAAGTCAATTTGTCATCATTGTGGATTTTGAATTATTTAAATATTTTAATTAATTAAATATAATGTCACAAAAAAAATTATTCTGGTTATAGTTAGTTATAGGTAAAAAGATTAATATATTCTGTACACCTAAGTCTAATTCAAAAATATGTTTTGTATTATATTAACAATGTAAAATTCAAATTAAATAAAGAAATTGTAATAATATAATAAAATGAAATTTATATATTTATTAAAATATGAATAATATGTATAGCGCTTCACTAAAATAGCCTTTTTATTTTTGTTGATATATAAACTTGAGAACTTATACACAAAATAAACAGAATTCTTTACTGTGAGTGATTCCAGTTTATTCATTAAATTTCTCTCTTATACGATTTTGTTGTATTATTTAATAATAATTTAATAATTCAGACAGCAATGCTCCAAATTCCTATCAAGGTATTAAACATGTAAAAAGTAATATAATAGTTTTAATTAAATTTTAAAAAATATGGAAAAAATCATCTACTTATGTATGTATTATTATTAAAAAACATATTTCTCGTATTCAATATTCGGTAAAATGAGTTTTTTTAGACTAATTTAAGCTGATCCATCATTTTAGGCTGGTTTATATAAACAATATTCTTGTAAACTAATTAATAATTTATAATTTTTTGTTAATTTTATTTTAGAGGCCGATGGTTTGTTCTTATTTTTGAGAGGCTTATAATTATTGTTTTAGCCGCAAACGTGTAATTTTGACTGACAAATCTGTACTGAAAGGTAATTAAGTTGAATACAGATTGAAATGGGTAGTAATTAGTCTTCTCAACTCATCTAGAAGTGTCTCATGGAATGATTTATTAAATTTACAAATTAATACGACGAGGCAAATTGTTTTGTATCCGCTGAACGGGCACGCCTTCAAAATAAAAACATTGAATAATCCCCGCCTACTTAACTTCTAAGACAAGAGTTAAGCAAACAAGGGAATCTTACTTATTGTTTAATTAAGGTATCATAGGATGGGGTAAAACTCACCGTTTTTTGTCACGTCTTGAGAAAATATGCTGTTGGAAAGTTGTGGAAAGCTCGTGAAAAACAAATAAAAGGGAACGCAGTGCAGAAAAACGTATATATGAGAGAAGAGAACTGTGAAGTTGTCGTCTGTAGAGAAACTTTAAACCTAAACGACTGGTTGAAATTGAAAAACTTGCTAGACACGCACAAGATTTTACTAATAAATCTTTGCACCGACTCGACTGCAAAGTATAACTGAGAAAATTGCAACAATACAACACCGAGACATTGCAAATTGTCGTTCTTGCCACTTTCTAACGATGACTTCTCTTTCTACTGTTATCATTTAATAGTAATAATTCTAAAAATACCAATGCAAATAAACGAATTAATATTAAGTGCACTTGAGCGAATGAGAAATGTGTGTAACGACATCGTAGACTACGAGTCTACGCCACCGTGTCGTAGTCTCACGATGGTTGTAGAACAGCTTGACCCTTGTTCAAAATATGCCTAAGGTGGTTTTAGAATTTCAAATCAAGTGGAGTGATAAATAAATCACTAGACGTTTTATTGAATCACTGGATTGTATAATACAATTCAGCTACACGAAGAACTACCTAATTTTGAAACAACTTGGATTGTTCAACTCAGTCACATTCTTTCTTCACCTCAAGCTTGACGTGTTGTTGACCATTTGTCCAGTTCAGGTATCTTCAACTATCAAATGGACAACACCGTAGCCGCCCGAATGGAGACAATGTTCTCCCAAATGTTCTCCCAGATGCTACTGGCCATGGGGAGACTAGAGGCGCAACACGCGAGGACGGAAGCGGAGGTTGTATCCATGCGCAAGGAGATTTCAGACCTCAGCGCCCGTCTCGGTTCAACAGCCAAACCATCTCCCACCGCAGCCACCCACGTTCCCATCTCTGCTCAATCAACTCCTGCTGCTTTATCATGTCTTGCTGCTCCAGCTGCCTCTGCTGATCCTGTCAGGCCTGCTGCTCCCGTTGCCGATGCTAATACCTGGAGCACAGTAGTTCGGAGGAACAGAGGCCGTGCACCAGTGAATCAGAAGGCACGTGCACATCAAGGGCCTTCAACCTCTTCACCTACAGCCGATGTAGTTCGCCGCCGTCCAGCTGAGAAGAGGATCTTCTCTGTAGGTACTGGGAATGCGACCACCGACGTTAAATGTGCTGTTCACACTGCCGACATTCACATTTGGCGCCTCGATCCTGGTACTACTACCGATAATCTTAAATCATTTTTAGTGAAGAAACCTATTCTAAAAGATATTGACATTAAGCTCTCTAAACTCAATGTAACAAAAGGCGATTACGCATCTTTCCGCTTAACAGTCCCTCAGGACTTAATTCAAATGTGCCTCGTTCCCTCGTTTTGGCCTTCAGGCTGGTGTTTCAAAAAGTTCTATGTTCCCAAATACGCCAAGTCCTCAACAGAGGCTTCTAATGTGGCCCCTGTTATCCTTTCCCCCTCTGACTCCCAAGTCAAACCTGCTGAACCACAGCCCTTTCGTCCCGCTACACGCTCCCAAGACAAATAAGATCTGTCCGAATCCTAAGACTCCCGAAAGGGGTATTTCTTCTTCTTTTTCTCCTCTTTTCTCCTTTTACTATCAGAACGTGAGGGGTCTACGTACCTCTTCAAATTCCTTTTTCATTAACACCCTTAACACCGAATACGATGTCCTATGTTTAACTGAAACTTGGCTTTCTCCAAATTTTAACGATACTGAATTCATAGACGATAGATACAGTGTCTATCGATGCGATCGTAGCAGACCTGGCTCCTCGGCCGGTGGCGGTGTTCTTGTAGCTACTCGTCGAGGTTTACCCTCGATGAGGCGTGATTGGCGCTCTTCCCCTGACTCTGAGGAAATATGGGTATCAGTTATGCTCTCAAGATCCAAATCCCTTCATATCTCGTGTGTGTATTTCCCTCACAATTTTTACCACTTTGAACTGGTCTCTAATTTTTTCGAATATGCCTCTAATTTAATTTTTAAATATCCTGATGATATTTTTATCTTTCTCGGCGATTTTAATATTTCTCACGCTAGTTGGACTCCCCTGGCGGACATTGGCATTGGTGTTAATCACTTATTGATTAATCATAACAATGATCGTCTGGCGGTAATTATCGCGGACTTCTTATCATTTACAAATTTATACCAATACAATAATATTTTAAACTCAAATCATCGTATTCTAGATCTAGTTTTTACAAATACTTCGTGCAATATTCTACGATGTGATTCTCCTCTAACTCGTGAAGATCCTCATCACCCTTCGTTAAATATTGATCTCTCTCTCCATAGTATTATAAATGTTTTAAAATCATCCTTCATTAAATATAATTTTAAATTAACTAATTTTGATAAACTAAACAAAGCACTTCTGAGTCACGATTGGAATATTCTTCAAATTCTTGACACCGAAGATGCAGTCTCCTCTCTATATGACGTACTTTACGAGTTATTTGAGAGGCACATCCCAAAAATCACATGTCACTCTAATCATAACATAAATAGACCTGCATGGTACTCCCGTGAAATCATCAGATTATCCAGACACAAACAAAGACAGCATAAGATCTGGAAGGTCTTTGGAAATCCATCATCCTATGCTAAATTCAATCTTTTACGCTCGGAGTTAAAACGTAAAATTAAAACTTCTTTTAAAAATTACATAACCCAATGTGAAAATAATATAAATACTGACCCCAAATATTTTTGGAATTATGTAAAATCAAAATCCCTCTCTAACCAAATCCCAGAAACAATGTCCCATGGTAACTCCACAACTTGTGATGGCCAGAGCATTGTAAATCTGTTTAACCTCTATTTTGCCTCAGTTTTTATACCCGACGATATCTCGAACGACCGCGGTAATGATTTCTCTTATAGTCATAACCTTGCTACTAGTTCCATCTCGACCATTGAAATTTCACCTACAATTGTACTTAAATATCTTAAAAATGTAAAAATAACCTCCAGCGCTGGAAGTGACAACGTACACCCCTTGATTTTAGCAAACTGTGCCCAAGCTCTCGCTACTCCCCTCTCTATAATCTATAATAAGTCTATTGAATTCGGATGCTATCCTAAAATTTGGAAAAACGCACTTATCACCCCCATTTTTAAATCTGGCTCTAGAAATGTAATCTCAGATTATAGACCCATTTCTAAGCTTCCCATTCTTGGTAAAATTCTTGAGAAGATAGTGACTGACCAACTTACTATATCTTTTTCTAAACTTATCATCTCGCATCAACAACATGGTTTTATGCGAGGCCGAAGTGTCGATACTAATCTCATCACATTTACTAACTTCATTTATTCTGCTCTCGATCAGGGGCACCAGGTAGATGCCATCTATACAGATTTCTCTAAGGCTTTTGACAAAATTAATCATACATTACTCATAGCAAAGCTTTACGCTTTGGGAGTACACGGTGATTTACTTGCCTGGTTAAAATCTTATATAGAAGGCCGTAGTCAGGCTGTCGCTATCAAAGGTTTCATCTCCGATTACTGTGATGTCCTCTCGGGTGTCCCACAAGGATCACACTTAGGCCCTTTACTTTTTATACTTTACATTAATGATATTAGCTCAATTTTTCTTAACTCGCATCATCTATTGTACGCAGATGACACCAAAATTTTTAAATTAATTAAATCACAGTCCGACTGTTTTGATCTTCAATCTGACCTTAATCGCCTCATCCATTATTGTACAATTAACAAACTCTTTTTAAATTTTACCAAATGTCACTTTATTACTTTTCATCACAAAAAACACCCGATAGATTTTAACTACGAATTCTCTGGTTCTGTAATAAACAGAGTCTATGAAGTTCGAGATCTTGGTGTTATTCTAGACTTTAAACTGAATTTCATGTCTCATTTTGACCAAATCATCAATCGTGCTTTTAAACAGTTAGGTTTCATCATCAGAGTAACCAAGCCCTTCAAAAATCCTTCATCGCTCCTAAATTTATATTTCTCTCTAGTTCGTAGCATATTGGAATTCGGCAGCGTCGTTTGGAGTCCAAGTTACAGGGTACACATCGATCGGATAGAAAGGATCCAAAAGAAGTTCCTTCGTAGCCTGGATTTCCGTGCAGGCGTTAGCCACGGTGATTATATTGGGTCCTGTGTGAGACACAATGTACCCACTCTAGTTGATCGTCGCTCATACCTGGATGTTATATTCATTTTTAAAATTCTCTGTAACAAAATAGACTCTCTCCCATTACTAACAAACATTAATTTAAGAGTTCCGCGTGACTCTTCACGTTCGTCGCTTCCGTTTCACATAGATTTCTGTAAAACAAACCATATGAAACATTCCTTTTTTATACGCTCAATGTCCCTGATAAACCTACACCTCTCTCATATCGACCTCCATAACCTCTCCCTCTCAAATTTCAAATCCGAGGCAGCACAAATATTATATAAATTAAATCCATAATTCTTGCTCTATGTCTTTGTATCAAATGTCTTTTCTTTTCTTCTCTTTGCTTATTCATGTATAAAACTATAGGCTTCCGGATACTTTCGGGAAGCTGTTTGTTTTTATAAAAAAAAAAAAAACCCCTAAAATATTGTCGGTTAATTCAAGTCAACTGTATAAAGTAAATTTTAGCTCTTTTATAAACTACCTAATTTAAATAGTCTCACCACATTTAATTAGTAGTAACAGTTCTATTCAGTAGTAATAACTAATATTATTACAATTTCTTTATTATGCATAAAATTGATTGATAGAACAATACAACTTTGGAAATAGACTTAGGTGTACAGAGTGTTTACATCTTTTTACCTATAACTAACATGAGAATGTTTTATTTAAATTTGACATGAGTAATAGTATTTAATTATAGAAAGAATGGGAAAAAAATAAAAATCCATTTACAAATTTGAAGATTAATAAATAATAACAATGATAAAAGCAATATTAACAAAACAGTTACAAAATATAATGCTTAAAAACTAAATAACAATTTGTTTAGGTAAAACCAAATTTGAGTTGAGTGGATTATTAGAAATTTAATTTTATTTTTAAAAATAATATCAGTTTTTGAAGTTCATTGGTAAAATGAACTGACGTTTCCTCGAAACATATTTGATTTTATTTACATGTCTTATGATTGGGTAATACTGCTAATATTAATGTTATTAATAATATAAAGCACACTATATCCATATCCATTAGATCCTGTATTTTGATTGGCACTGTCTAAACTAAATATAGTTATGGGGGTGTTAAACAATCCACCCCCTCTCGGTTCGATGGTGCGCGTCGCCAGGAAGCGGATGCGAAGCGCATAAATCTCACGGAAGTCTCCAGCATTAAATCCACAGCCTCCCTTAAACCACCCCCAAGCACCACCCCCTTCATGCCACCCGATACTGGACACACTACTTCTCTTTAAACTTCCACTAAATTTAAGCACCACATAATTTATATGCACCTCCTTGCCGTCAACACTTTTTATAAATAATACAGTCTGTAACAGCACAACATTAAACAACTACAACCTAACAATTTTAACATTTAAACTATAATAACAACTAAAAAATTTCATCCAGCATAATTCCTGTTTATCGTTTTACATATTTTCAATATCCAATAGCAGGAAATAAAAAATAAATATACTCGTACATAAATATCTCCACATTACTTCACGCCTTTTCATTTTCACCTTTGTTTTTATATATTTTTTAAAATAATTCAATACATCATTATATTATTTTTTACCAAATAGCAAAAAATAACCGTATTCTTGAAAGTGATCATTGATTTAAAAAAATATACTGTTGCCCTTTTCGCATGATACAAGACCATATTTTTACTTTGATTAAAGAAGTACAACAATTATTGATAGAAATGAATGAATGAATAAAATAATTAATAAATTGCTCAAAAATAGAGAGACACATATTTTTTATTTCCTGCTATTTGGATATATCTAAATATCTAAAACGCCAAAAAACAGGATCTGTACAGGATCTAAATTCTTAGTTGTTTTTAGTTAAAATGTTAAAATTGTTTGGTTGTAGTTCACTGTATTTTTCCAACATTTCAAATAATTTTGTATAACAAAAAATTGCACAAAAATAAAAAATACACTAACAGCAGATAATAATAAATAAAAAACAAATGTATAAATATATATATATATATATATATATATATATATATATATATATATATATATATATATATATATATATACATGATTACGATTATGAGAGTAGGATTATGGGAAAATTATTTTTTATAATATTGTGTAACTTAGCCATAATTTTAAACTATTTAATAAGACAACAAATGGATTAAGAAATAAAATTTGTCTTGTTTCTTATATATATCATATTATTATTTAGTTTTTGGCAAAACAATTACTTGTGATAGAGAATAGATTCACTTAATTTATAGCTTTAAAGACGTCTCTTTTTGTCTGCGTCGGTTTGTTTTGTTTGGTAATTAAAAGAAAACC
Organism: Agraylea sexmaculata; assembly: GCA_022606485.1. Lineage (NCBI taxonomy): Eukaryota > Metazoa > Arthropoda > Insecta > Trichoptera > Hydroptilidae > Agraylea > Agraylea sexmaculata. The sequence continues at coordinate 46,283 of JAGTTH010005524.1, forward strand.
TAGCGCTGTTAATTAAATTGCAAAATATTTACGACTAGCTGAAGAATCTAAGGGTTGAGACAAGTTCGAAGAGAATTCATAGTATCGGAGATTCCATTACAGTTTGATAAATTAATACGAAACAGGGGAATATCATATTTTTTCTTTTAAGGCAAAACGAGGGATTTGAAGGATTCAAGATTTACGATTCACTATTTCCCAGTTGAAATGTAGTCTTATAGTTTTCACAAATTCTGCATGAATATTATAATGATGGGGAAATGTATTCTTGGCTACTGGAAGTAAATACTAAAAATATTTTAATATATTTAAAACTTATATACTCAAAAAATAGCCAACCACTTTTTTACAAGATTAAGCTATTTACAAAGAATATATTTATTCGGCCGTGCTGAATCTGCGATATTTTTTTCTTTGAAAAGACCACGATATATATCTACACTTCTTAATGGTTGTTTGAAGAAAAAGGCCAGGGTTCGACGCTCATATTTCGTCTTTTCTGACCTTTCTATTCTACACTGAAAGCATCTTATAGGCTTGGGGTGTAAATTCAGAAAATACGCACAATATGAAAAAAGTTTCTTCGATCCATTTTCATATTAAAATATTCTAACGCACAATCCAAGTTAAGCCAAAAAATTGTTTTTTTTAATATTTAAATTTGTTGCCATTAAAATGATTGTTAATGTAATATCTGAGGACTAGATTTTATAAAGTTATAATCTGATAATTTTTTAAAAATCACTGCTTTTTATAATCTTATGTTTAGAATGTTTGTGAAGTAAAGGATTTTGAAATTTATAAAAAAATATAAAATAGAACGAAGGATGTTTGTAAGCTTTGGTTTCTTAGAAAAAAGATACAAATTAATACAGAATGGCATTTCGATGGATTATTAAAATAAAATCGTATCTATTATACAAATTTATTATTAACAAGCTTGAAATGGATTGTGTTTTATTAAATGATAATATATAATATGCACACATGAAAATTTAACTACACATTTATTATAAATATGCGATATTAGATATTATTACAATATTGCTATAACATAAAAAATCTGTATTAATAAGCTTCTGATATAAATTCAACTTTTAAATTCGCCACCATTTAAAATATAACATATATTGGAAATAAATTTTCAGAATATGTGTTTGAAGGCTTTTTAAAAATATTAATTTATATTACAATCCAGAAGATCCAGAGTAAGCCTGGAACAAGATCGTGATTTTATTAATTTGTTCCAGTTCAAATAGTCGATCATATTATTTCTTTAAATATTATTAATATGCCATATTAACGTTTATTTAATACTATGACATTGTTAATTATTTCCATATGATACCTTTATAAATAGCTTCTGATATAAATTCAACTTTTGAATTCACCACCATTTAAAACATAACATATTTTGTAAATAACTTGAAATATTGTGGAATTTTTCAGAATGTGGGTTTGAAGGCTTTTTAAAAATATATTTTGTTTATTCAGAAGATCCAGAGTAAGCCTGGAACAAGATCGTGATTTTACATTTACAACATTTGGTAACGATTGTTAATAGGGACTAAAACTGTATATTTGCTTGACTGAAAATTTGATTTTTTCATAAAGGTTTTAGTGTTAATCATCAATCGTTTAGTTGTTTGAGTTTCACCCATCAGTTCTGACTTTTCTGGTATTTGGTGGTGTAACTTATTAATTAGCATTTGTGGTGGTTTAACCCTTTGCAGAATTGACTACCGACCCTAATTTTGTGCTTTAACCACTTGGCATTCTTGTCCAAATACCTCCCACTTGTATCATATCGATTGATTTAGTTTTAGAGTGTAGTGTGTTAAAGTTGTCCCAAGTGGTCTCAATACGGGTGGTCCATTCTTCGACTAGAATTACACCTTTATAACTTGGCCAAGTGGAAACTTTGACTTGAATCCCATGTCTTCATACATTACTATACTATTTACTGTTGTCCGACTCGATAACTATCAAGTGCTATCAGGAAACTTTTGCACCTACACTAACTATTGAAACTTTCACGGCAACTGTACAATCGCGATGAAAAATAAATTTCTATTACCAGTATTACACGTTGATATTGGTCTTTGATAGTTTTCTTAGTAGAATCGAGGGTATTCACTATCTTTATAGTTACATTTTCACAGCAATTTTGCATTAAAATCAATCCAATCCAAGAAGAGAAGTGGTGAGAATCCTGTTCCTTTTAGTTGTATTTTCATTCTTTTGGATTGTAAAACGTCATATCCAATACTATTTGGTATTGTGTATATTATAAATCCTATTTGTTTTATAGAATATTAGGCGGAACTCTCATATACTAAGGTACATAATATAAAAAAAATATTAAATAACGTGTTTATTGTATTGTTTTTTTAATAAGCATGATTTTTCTGCCGTTTATACTGAAGGGAATTAATGTATGTAATGTTTTTTTTTACTAAAAATAATTATATTTATTTATTTAAAAAACAATCGTCTTGATGGAAATCCATAGATTATGATGGTCATATCTAAGCGTCACATTTTTTATTTATAAGTATGAAACTTCTCTGAAATGAGTCTTAAAAGATGACTACTCTTTAACTGTCAAAGTGCTCAGACTCATAAGGAAAAACTTACATCAAACTTATATTAAAAAAAACATTTTTTGCCAAATGTTTTGTCGTCCTAATACATAGTCCATGTAATATTAGTGCCCCCTTCAAATAACGGGGTGTATTAACAATAAATTAAGAAAAAATAAATAAAGAGTACATTAAGTTTAATGTGCTTAGGAGGAATGAAAGTTCATCTTGCCAATGAAAATATTTTTTTTTTTAATATTAAGACCATAATACATCATGTAATATGACTGCAGTAATACTCTTTGAGGAGTACAAATATATCAAATTGGAAAGGCTCTTTGTTCTTGGCTGTCAGGTGTTGTCAGAAAAGCTATCAATATTTAGAAGCTTTACCTGCGATCATCCTTCATAATGAAAATATTTAATATCCTGCAATACCAGGAATACATTCCATGATATTCCCCTATGCGGCTTAATATTATTGATACGGGATAAATAAGATTTCTTCCTGAACGTTGACGAAGATGAGTCGAGTTTCAGGGAAATGTGAGACTGAAGTAAACGAAGCGTGAGCAGAAGATTCAGACCAAAGTTTATAGCCTGAAAGACTACACTTCTCAGGTTCTATCCATTGACATTTCAAGTAAATTCTCTTTGAATAATGGAATAAAGACTCCCTGAAGGGTTATAAACTAAAATCATACAACCGTGATATATATTCCATTAGGATAATGAGTTACTTGAATTAGCCTCTTATACTTTATCATTCCATTACTTAATCGTCGTTCAAAAATACTGCCTTTATGTTGGCAGAGCCGGTACGTGGCCACTACACTACTTAATTAGGAAATATATTTAATATTATTGACCAGCGTGATAAGATCTGTGGCTACAAATACTGTGGTCATGGGTTCAAATCCCTTTTAAGTAAAAAAAAAATTATTTGGTCGGTTGTAACGACTGGGAGATCGGGAATATTATTAATAAAATCGCGATCGATTGTCTTGATACATGTTTACTCTGATTTCATGTATTGTAAGGTAAATACTGATTATTAAGTTGGTAACCTGTGTAACTAGTAATAGTTAAAACAAGCGACAGGTAATTAATTAACACTCTGTTGTGTCTAAAAAAACAAATTCTACGCTAGGATACCCTTAATACATATCACATAATAAAAGCCCAACTTGTAAAGATTATCTATTTGAAATATTTATTGTTTATAAAAATAATGCCCTTATTTTGTATATGTAAAGTACCTATCCAAATTTGTGTTTCCAAATAATATTTACATTTATTTATGATATTTTCAGAGCTTCAAAAATTATATGGTGACCTGTATAACTATTAATAGTTAAGATCACCGACAGAAAATTAACACCTTGTTGTATCTAAAAAAATAAATAAAAAGACAATTCGTCTTTGATACGTGGCCGCTAAACTACTCAATTTCGATTAAAGACACACAGAATACCATCTGTATAGAATACACACGCATATATTAGATCGTTTAGTAAATATATTTAAAACGCAATTAGTTAAAGCCTCGGGTTGTGGAGTTTGCGTCGTTTTAAGCAAACGAGGAAGCATTCGAAAGTTTAAAACATCGTCGGAAGTACTGGAATAAGTAATGCCTTCAAGTTGTGCCAAACACTTCCTTCAACTCTACAACACTCACTATTCACAATCCCTCTTCAAGAGACATCCATTACAATATCCATTTAATTAATTATGAACCATATTCAGTTGTTTTGTGAAAAAAAATTGAAAGAAGACGACAATTCGAACCAATACTGTACGAATCAAATTGGACGGGATTTGTCGTTTAATTGTGTTTGTTGTGTAGAGCCGTTTAATTAATTTCACACATTGGCAAACTCTACTGGAACAAGTGTTCAATTTGTCCTGATACTTGAAAAAACACAGGCTTTGATTGATTCCCCGTACAATTATTAGTATTGAAGGATTATTTAAAAATATTTATCAAATACACAAAATATTTAAAGAAAACATAATACATCTTTATATTCATTATACGGATAGCGTGCACAATTTTTTATTTTTTATCTTACTAAAACATTTTTTACATTGTTCCATCTTTTATGTTTATATTGTTCTTTTTTGTAAATTTTTCATTGATTTTTTTTCTCCTCTTTCATGTTCTAACTGAGGAAAAATGTGTTGCATTATCATCACGGTGACTTGGGATCCCCCGTAATGCTCTAGTGGTACTGAAGTATAATATAATAATATATGTATTTTTATATATAATTAATAATATTATTAAACATAAGAGAAATAGTATAAAATTTATTTTATACTAGTTATCTTGGTTATGGACTTAATAATTAGTGCGAATATAAGTTGAGATAGGCAATCGCAAAAATACATTTTTACCGTAACCATTTATTTATTTGTATTACATTGGGCTTTTTTTAGATGTTGTTAAAAATAAAATTCAATAATAATAATAGTCGCATCAGTAATTACCTTACAATCTAGTAAATCAGAGTAAATCTAGATCGAGATAATGGATCGGTATTCAATTAATATTAGTTACCGGTTGAACTTTTTTTTTTACATGACCGGGAATTGAACTAATGACAATTCTGCTGGTAATTATGAATAGTGTCCTCAAAGCATCAATAATTTTATTTTATAATTAATATGGGAGTGTCTTATAAAGAAAAATAAATATCTTTGACCCAAACTGACTTTTTTTCATGGTATTTAAAGTCTATTTTAAATATTTTCAATAATTATTTAACTTCATCTTCATTATGAAATTATTAATATTACATTATTAAATGTGTTACCACAATAACTACATAAAATCTGGTGAATTTATTATTTTATTCCGAATATACAAAATACACATTTATTATTGTTATTTTCATTCAAATTTACATTACTATGATGTATGTTTTTTTATATTCACCATACAAAGATATCACGAAATAAGGTTTGTAGCGAGCTAGAATAAATTGTATACCCATTCTCGACACGCCACTGGCTGTAAATTCAAATTTCCATATATATTAATGGTGGATGTGAAAGACTCGATTCGACTTCCAAGTCACCAAGAAGTCTGAGAGAAGAGACTCTCCATTTTTATTCATTGAAACGTTTGGTGGAACATGAGACTTGCTACGCTGTCGTAGTAACTCTACGCCGCGTAGTCTCAAGTATAATACGTCTCCATCGTATTGTAGTACGTAATCCTACTTTTTTTAATTCTGCACTAATGGGCAGAATTAAAAAATACATTTATATCATACTGTTTGAAAAAAAGTACACTAAAATAATCTAATTACCTTACGTGTGAAATAATATTTTTTTTTTCTTTGAAATCATTATCAATATAAATAGGTACACAATTTTACAATTGTAAAATCAATTTGCTTATAAATTAATTATATAAATAAATTGTATTAAATGGAAATAAATCCTGAAAAACTGCAAAAATTAGTTTTATTTGGGAATACCAGCCAAATAGTTCAGGGAATAAGAACGCGTGGCTACAAATATTGAGGTCATGGGTTCAAATCTCGCTCAAGTAAAAAACTGATAGAACTGGCAGATCGGCAACAATATTAATAATTTCCTAATCGATCGTCTTAATCCACTCAATAATTTATTTACTCTGATTTTCTGGTATGTATATACTTAGGCGATTTTCTTATTTTTTTTTACGATTTACTATTCTATAACTAGTTCAGTATGTCAACCATAATACCAACTATAAATATATCGATTTCAATATCCCAGCAAATGTTTGTCGCATTTCACTTATTAACGTTTATTTACAGTTAAAAACAAATAGCGGAAATCGTCCCGAAGTCAAAGGGGCAAGGAAAGTGGAATAATTTCTGGATTGGATGGCGTAGTGAAGTGGAAGAAAGGAAACGAGAGAAGTTCGATGGCAAAACAGAATAATGGCTCCCAAGATAAACACTCCAGCTCCAGATTGATGGAGTCATCTTGTTAATCTTGAATGTGGATCGAATGATTTAGCTGACGAATTAATTAAATCCTGGGGTTCTTACTTGATCACGTTATATTCATTAAACACTCTGACAATCCTATAAAAATACCACAACGGTCTTTATTTATAAAATTGATTACATTTGCAATAATACTTGATGAGTTTGTAGCTAACAATTTTATTTGTGAATAGTAATAAAAAAAAACATTTTTTTTCAAGCAATACATCTAGTCGTGTAGTCTTTGAAGATGACTACAGACATAATAAAATACTGTGGAAATTACAACTAACAATTTTCATCATATTAGCTTTCCATATATATACTTTTTAATTTAGTAACTCAAATTATGTTGAAAAATAAACTATTTTCTATGGAGAGGTATTTTATTGTGTATGGAGTATATATAATAATATTTTTTTGTTTTACAAAATTATACGTAATAGACATAAAAATATGACAAGTTACTCCAAATTACGCGTTATAGTAACTCTTTTGTTTGTAGTATAAGAATAAATGGTTTTGATTGTAGTATAATAATAAAATTGTAAAACTGTTCCATGAAAATCAAAGCATCAAATTTATTTATTAGAGATAAATATATTATATTTTTTTGAAAAAAAAATGGTTATTTTTAAAAATTTGTTAATCGGATTATACTACATCCATATGAGTATTAATACTTGATAATTTAGTTACTTAGTCAAATTAGGTTAAAAAATAAACTAGTATGGAGAGGTCTTTTGTTTGTATGGACACTATGATGTGAATGGAGTATTTTTCAATCGCTTTTATAATATATATATATATATATATATATATATATATATATATATATATATATATATATATATATATATAACATATATATATATATATGTGTGTGTGTGTGTAAGTTTGTTTTTAAACACCTTTGCTCTCTGTAATGTAATATCAAGTCTTGGCAATCATTACGCCTTAATTCCCAGAGTCATCAACTAATTCCAAGTATTTTAGATATGCGGCTTTAATTAACAAGTATACCGTCGAAACGTAAATAACTTTAAGATTTATTCATACACGAAAAGCAATAAGAATTTATGCATTAATATAACAGTAACGATAAATCCTCAATCCGATCCTGACCAATATGTCAGCGGTGCTAAACCTGCGAATGACGTGATTTATTACACATTTTATGGCTAAACTTGCCGTTCTGGAAAACTTGCTACTCTGCGAATTGATTTTTAAAGAATCTTAATAATTGTATTTTTCAGTCAGTAAGTTAAAATTAAATTTATATATTATTAATTTCAATGGAAAAGGTCGAACCACATTGATTTTTTAAATTTTATAATTGTTCCCTTAATATTTTAATGCAAATATATAAAAAATGTTGTCATTTTTGATACTACATGCGCATATTATACATATACTGCACACATGCGCAAGTGTGGCCACCTGCAACACTAACACATCCGACACTAAAGAGCAACAAGATTTTTCTTTCAAAAATGGATCACGTGAATTGTTTACAAAGTATTTGTCGTTGAATATATCAAGCAACTTTTAATGAGACACTGAACCATATTCAGTGAATGACGATGTAATATTATTAGAAACATTGAAATTTGACAGATAAACAGTACGAGCGGTAAACGCATATGAAATCTTTAGTGACAAATGCAAAATTTTCATATGTTTTTGACGTCTTTAAAGTATTATTAGTAGCTCTATATACAGGTAGACTTTAATTAACTGAGAATATTTTAAAGTTTGGTAAAAAACTTAATTTATTTTGTATTTAACAGACAAAAATCACACGTGACAGGTACTGCTGAGTACTTCACAGAAACAACTGATTCCAAGATGGTGGCCCAAATACGATTCCAAAAGCACTATCAATATTTATAATTATTTTTAGTTTTTTACGTTAGTTTAGTTGACGTTACAATGATTAAATATGCAATTATAATTTACTGAAACTTATATATATATATATATATATATATATATATATATAAAATTTTATGTAAAAATATTATTTTTTAAATATTTTTTAATCAAATTATAATCAATTAAGGATATCCATGATTAGTATTGTAATATCTTTCTTATTATTGTAATATATTTAGAGATATATTTAAAAAAAATATTATCATTAATTAAAAATTAAATCATTATTAAAAATATATCGTATTTAACTGATACAATAACAATATATACAAAACTTCACAGAAACTAACTAATTCCTAACTATGTAACTTATTCAGATGGTGGTTCAAAGTCGATTTCAACAGCACCATAGATATTTTTAATTGATAATAAAAAAAATATGTAATTTATGTTTTTATGTTATTCTTGCGATACTCAGCCACCCCCTAAAATATTCTCAGTTAATTCAAGTCCACCCTGTATATAAGCTCATTGGACAGTTTGCTTGGGTGATTTGTGCATGTATGTATTATGTATTCATTATATTAATAGAGAAAACTGTATATATTTTTTATTATTCGCTATTGTGAGGGGATGGATTATATAATCCAGTGAAAATAGGGGTGTATCCGATTAATGGTTTTCCAATATTATCTGCGGTGTGTATAGTTACAGGTTTACAGCCCAACGATGGCTAATAACTGTCTAGGTTCGAGTTTCCCACGAGGACAATGTGTCATCATGAAATATACTATTTTATTATTTCTGACCATTGCCCTTCTATTCAATGGCCCAGAGGACCACATAACCCATGAAAAACACGCCATTGACCCATAACAATAATAACCAATGTATCCCTTTTCAGCCCATTCAACCATACCAAATTGATTTACCTCAAAGTACTGTGAATTTTTTTAAATAAGCTTCTGAGTAGCACTTTGAGTTTGAACAGTGGAAATTCTCCATCTTCATTTAAATATATACATATAATACAATTTCCTTATTTAATTTGAATCATAAGACATGTAAACAAAACCAAATATGCCTCGAGGAAACAATTTCATTTTACCGATGGAAAAACTCAAAAAAAACTCAAATTTGGTTTTACTCAAACAAACTGTTATTTAGTTTTTAAGCATTATATTTTGTAATTGTTTTGTTTATATTGCTTTTGTTGTTGTTATTATTTATTAATGTTTATATTGTAAATGGTTTTTTTCGATACTTCTGTTTATAATTGAATACTATTATTCATGTCAAATTTAAATAAAAAATTCTCATGTCAGTTCATGGTAAATAGATTTATATACTCTGTACACCTAAGATTATTGCTAAAGACGTATTGTTCTATCAATCATTGTAAAAACTATAAGATAATAAAGAAATTTATATAAATATTTAAACTGAATTTTACATTGTTCATATAATTCAAAACATCTTATGAATGAGACTTAGGTGTACAGAATTTTTAAATCTTTTTACCTATAACTAACATGAGAATAACATTTAAAAATATAAAAACAGATACGAAGATTCATAGACAATAACAAGAATATACATTAACAAAAACAATTACAAAGTATTGTGATATAAAACTAAATAACACATTGATTGGGTAAAACCAAATTTGAATCGAGTGAATTATTTCATAGTTATTAAATTTTAAATTGATATCAATTTTGGGGATATTATAATACTGACAGAACAATCTATAAAATTAAAATCTTGCAAATTTGCCCATTCGCCCAGTATTCAGCCATATTAAACATTAAAAAATAAAATTTCCCAATATAATAAAAATATATCTCGCGCAGTGAGTGTCCAGTGCTCCAAGGCACACAATTTTTCAGGATATATTTTAGATTTCAGAATGTTATTAACCCATAGACGTCCGGTTTAACTATTAGTTTTAACTGGTCAGTTTGTGTCGCGTATAAATTTATATTCAATACAAATGGAATATACACATATCTCCAATCAATCTTAGATAATGGAGTAGTAATGTAATTACATAGTTCAGACACTATGCGAATTCGGTCACTTTGAACTGATTAGCAAACGATTGTATACAGTGTCTGAAATATTAATTAACTGCGGACAATAACACCTCAAATGACTTTTCGCTTTAAAATAATTGATAAGGGATTAGTATTTACGGTGGGGTGTTTTTCAATTAAAAGTTTACGACCGACGAACAGACTTGTTTTCTTTGGCTTCGGCTTACTTTATGCTTTTAAGCTTCTGCCGAAATCTAAAATGGAGGCTTTATTTTATGTACAATTCAGACCTAGTTTACAGAAAGCGAGAGCGATGCTGAAAATTCAATTCGAAGACAGACGGAGAGCATTCTTTGTGAATGTTTAATAAACAATTATAATGTGAAAGTTTGCTTTAATAAGTTAAGGTTGAGAATATTTATTTAGACAAATGTAAGTGGGTTTATAGATATTTCCTTTTTAAAATGTATATAAAAATACACGAGGTGAATTTTAATGATTGACAATATTTTATAGTCTATATATTACAAAAAATATTACTTTTACACTAACGATTAATAGAAAAATATTAATCAGTTACACAGTTTAAGTGTTCTGAAAAAAATAGACGTTTTTATTTAGGATACAATATGGACCTTTTTCATTTGAAAATTATTGGCCCAAACTATGAAATAAGTTAATTGAATTATTTAAAAATATAAAGAGTAGAGTTTTAATTTTTATATATATTTAATATTCACACTTATTAAAAATACACTTTGATTAATTATATCAAATGAAATATTCTTGAAAGGATCTTTCATGGATACTTTATTTTTTAATATTTTTAATTTCTTGTTTCGTTTATTCTATGTTTTTTTATATAATATATCGACCTATGTATAGTAAAAATGTAAATACGTTTTTTTCTATTGTGTAATACAATTTGTTTATTGAGATTCTTTTTTTTTAAATTACTTATTTTTGTATTTAAGAGATTTTATCAGTATTACGGCAAATGATAATATTGTTCTCTAAATATAATACATGAACATTAAAATTTTTTTCAATATCTGTCTTTTATCAATCTTTTGAAATTTTTCGTCACAGTTTTATTTTTCATAATATGCGTTTGCAAAATTTTTCAGAAAGCGTATAAAGAACGGAAAAGAGTCATCTTAAGAACGACTTTTTTGATTTGCAACTTCCAACCCTCAAAAGGGGAAAGAAAGTATGTATCATAACTTATGGTTGGCATAATTGTAAAAGTTGAAAACATTATTTATAGTCTTAATATAATTATCAATATGGAAATTGAGGAAGCGTATAGAAAAGCAGACTTGCACTTTTAGTCTCGGACATTGAAATTAATTAAGCAATGTCCGTTTCCAAATTGGACCCTATCCAGTTATGCATTATTCGACAAAATTTAAATTGGCTTTCAGAATTTACAGCAGAAGTCTACGAGACCACATTACTATTGCATGCTCTTCATGCACAATCACCAAAATGTCCGAAAATGTCATTTCCTTCTTCGAATACCATTATTGTGGTTATAATAATTGTACCGATCTTTGAAGCTCTTATTGTCAATCATTTCATTAGAAAAACATATTAAATTTGTATTAACGTTATTGATAATTATAATTGAATATTTTCAAAATAAAAACAGCGGACAGTAAATTTTACTTTGAATCAAGTAGTTTTTTATTCAAAATTATATCAATTTAGCATTTGCATCTAAATCAATGCATGAAATTAATAACATTTTTTATCAAAAGAAGACTTGTTTATTTCAATTACAATTATATATAATATGTAGCTTAATTTCGCTATATTAAAAAAAAACCTTATATAATGTTTATTATGAGCTTGGTAAAAAAAACATTTGGGTCTACAATAATTTATGCTGGAATTTCACTTATACTTAATTTTTTAAATCAAGAGCATTTACAACAAAAAATAAAAAGAATGACAAGGCATTTTTTACACATTTTTAATAATTCAATTACCAGTAAATTCATATAAAAAACGTTAGGATATGTATTTTTACTGATTAATTTATTTACATCATGTTTTTTCAATTTTTTTTTTTAATTATTTGTATAAATTTTCATGTATTATATTTGATATAAAATATTTTGTGAAAACGTCACTTTTTTGTTGGTTCGTGTGAATAAGGTCGTATATATTTTACACTAAAGTCTTCTCCTCTGAAGCACTATTCAACTTAGTATGATACACGTTTTATCGAATAAAACGATATAAAATAATAAATATTTTAATAAAATATATTTATGCGTCAAAATACATACAATTTCCTATCTAAATTATTACGAAACGGTCTATTGAAATATAAATTAAATATGTACAATTACAAGATATAACCGATAAATTAATAATATTTTTATTTATCATTGTAATAATATTGAATATATATTTTGTAAACACCTGACTGTTTCAACAAGCCGCATATTTTGCAATGTAAAAGGTGAAATTCACATCGAGGAAAATGTAAAAATGTCACACTTTACTGTGTTTTCAGTTGAGAATTTTACGATTCAGACTATATTAATATCATACAACACAAGTAGGACGTTTTAATTTCAAAATGTTTTATTTTTATTTACAAATTTTCTCAATTATCAAAGTATTATTTTAAAAATGTATATTTGGAGATATGTAGATACTTGATAACGGCAAGATACTGTATAAAATAGGTCAAAGTTATTATTATAAATACAGGATTCTAGAAAACTGAAAGAATTTATAGGGGTAGACAGAATATAATATTATCTTCAACGTATACACAAGGTTAAAATACTCATATACAAGTTTAAGGAGATTTTATCCTTCATCCATTTTTATTATATCGTACATTATTAAACACGTTTAAATTATTAGACTTGTCTGCTTAATAACTTTGACAAGGAATTTTTTACTGATGTGATTAGATTAAATAATTAATAAAAATGTTATTTATTTTCGTTTATTGTTTGAAGTTGAATCACATCCCCTTTATTATTGTCTCTTTTCAAATATTGTACAAAATCACATCATTTCGCACCGCTTGCTCCAAATTATCGAGGAATGTGTCAGTAATAAACAGGGACGATACAAATTAATATAATTAAAATTAATTATTCACTTATTCCGATTAATTCGCGTTGTGTATTAAATTAAAACCAGAACAATCATAGTCTGTTATCTATTTAGAGGATATTTTACTCAATTAAATATTGATTGTCAAAGTCTTTATGTGATTGTGGTCGTTAGATTGTCTATACATATTTGGGCGAACCAATTTATGTTCATTTTTTTCGATTTTATAATATGTATTTAACAAGAATCATATTTTTCAATACTTCTTCTTCAAAAATAACAGAAAAAAGAGAAATAATAGTAACTCAAAACCGAATTAAAATATTAAGAGACCAACTCATGTTCTATTTAATTTATATACAGGGTGGACTTGAATTAACTGAGAATATTTGAGGGGTGGTAAGGTATCGTAAGAATAACTGAAAAAAATACAAACTTTTATCAATTAAAAAATAAATAAAAATGTTAATAGTGGAGTCGAGCTTGGACCACCATCTTAGAATCAGCTATTTCTCTGATGTACCCAGTAGTGGCTGTTACGTGTATATTGTGTCTTTTATACGTAATTAATATTATAAATTATTTTTTTATATTAATTAATAAAAAATAAAAAAAAATCTCACGATACCCTATCACCCCTTAAAATATTCTTACTTATTTCAAGTCCATCCTGTATATAATTTTTCGATATTGTTAAACGTCGTATTGAATTTAACCCTAATAATTTTTAATGAAACTATTAACATATTTAAATTGCTTAGTTAAGATGTTTTAATAAATTAATATTTGTAATTAAGTGTAAAAATTATTATTCCCATTAAAAATAATATTATATTTATAAATATGATAAAGAAAAAATTAATACAATTAAAAATGTACGTCAATTGAAATCGTTAGCTATGTGTAAGTCGAATTGCCTACATTCAGGCGCCAACACCTTAAATAAATACAAATTGTTTTCATATAATTGTTTGAGGTAATTTGACAACCCTAAGTGTTACAGTCGCCCCCGGGTCTATATATTAGGGTTCCAAGTGTCAGGACACTTATGGAGTCACATTAGACTTAGGCAACATCTGTGTTTTGATGTCCTCCTGTTTGTCTCTTCTATGAACAAAGGTCGTACAGATTCCACCACCGATTAATAACCGCTATTAAACCCAAACTATCACGATTATTACCACTATATTATGTAAAATACTATGTTTAAAAAACTAATACTAATAATTTGAATGTGTGTAATAACGGACTCTTTATAATCAAAGAATCGAACCAGTATAATAAATATTAATGAAACAAACTAAAATTTCACACACAGCGAATTCCTCAATATATTATAAATTAACAGTTATATTATTTGGACAATCGAAACCAAATGTTTTACAATAATAGAACAGACCTCGACAAACTATAAAACATATAACTAAATTGAGTATTTTTAATATCAATTTGTTGTATTAAATTCTTGAATGACAATGCACGTTGCACAATTTTAAATAATATAAATAACTGCTAAAATAATATAGCCAACTCATAACTAAAACCAAAAATACTTACGAACAGTAAAAACAGTACGAATTGGTTTTATTAATTGATAATTTTACAAGTGGGTTTTTGTATTTTTTCCCATAAATTATATTAACACTTATTTTAATTACCAATTAATTGTACTCCGTATTAAAATAAGTAAAAGCTTCGTCTAGTAATATTGTAACATCTAATCATAATGTATCAAAGCATTGTGTGTAAATAATTTTTAATAAAGAAATTGTATAATTAAAAAATTTATAATTTATAATTTTTTAACCAATGTTAAATTTTATTTAAAAAAAATCATTGTCAAGTGACAATATTGGAATCGTAATATACATATTTATAGGTTCTCATAGTTTGAAATACATATTTCATCATATTTAAATTGATTTCATCATTGACACCATACTTATACAATAAAAGTTAAACGACTAATATTTAATTATTGTTTAATCATTATTAACGTGTGTTAAAATAGCCCAGTGGTTAAAAACCTTTTATTTCTACAGGTAATAATTTGTTCACTTAGTGTTCGAGACTGTTCCGTTGATTCAATTAATATTTAGTAGAATGTTCATAAAATAAGTATTACAAAAATAAATAATAAAAATATTTAGGCTATTTTTAGGAATTTGAGGAACTGCATACTTATAGATATATTTTTTAATAATTATAAAATAATAATAGACAATAAAGTTAACTAACAATCAAGAACGAGTCTCAAATAAAAAATAAGAATACTGTTTTTTGTACTTATTTTATAAACATTTTGTATCAAGGCCAAATTTTGGATTCACACGAATTCCATATACAACTACATAAATACATTATAAACACGCATACATACATATCATTAATGATGATGACGGCATCGGTCACTTCTGTTTGATCAAATACAGAGATATAAAACCTTTTCTAATAATTCATTTTGTTAATTTTTTATTAGTACTGTTGTGTAATCGATGATTTCAAAAAAATATATATTAAAGCAAATCATCAAAAGTAAATAATTATTTAAAAAAAAGTGTTTATCGCAAGTGCAAATAAACCATTCAGATTTTTTGTGAAGCAAGATAAGACATTACAAACAACTTACGAGAGCCAGTCGTAATAATATTCTTAAAATGTAATTATATTTATTCAAAAATGCAGTTTTTTTAATTCAATCATGATGATAATTTTGTCTGAAAATCGATTTACAATAATATCATAATAAAATTAAAAAATCTTTGTTCCAAATGTAAAATTATAATGTATATTTTGTATTTTAAATCATCATTACTCATAGTAGATTTTATTCTGTTTCTTTTATGTAATAATACATTAAATAATTTTTGTCAAGAATAAATACAGACAGAATTAGGTAAGCTTATATTCAAGTGAAAGTTGTTTTTATAATTAAATTTAAGCGTTGAAAATTTGGATTGATTTTGTTTTAATACATTTTGGTGGACAAAATATGATTAATTTTTTTAATTAATTTTATAAAATGGTTGGTAATCCCTGTCCCGCCATGACGAAGCGTTTTTGTATAAAGATTTAACGGTTGAAATCTCCTCGTAACATTCAGTCGAAGTTGACATTTCAAAGGTGTTGTATCGTCCATTGATTTCCTCGTTATAAACAAAACACAGGTTTGTTGTTATAAATCTAAACATTAATGAAACAAGCATTACCGCTTAATTAAGATGTTATAAAAACGTGCGATAAAAATCAACTTTTTTGGTATTTTTTAGTACAAAATGGCCGGAGTAAATTACAAATTGACTTACTTCAATGTTAAAGGACTTGGAGAATCCATCCGGTACATTTTTGCCTGGGCAGGTGTACCTTTTGAGGATAACAGAATCGCTAAAGAAAGCTGGCCTGCATTAAAAGAATGTGAGTTGATGTGACTAATAATAATTAATAATTTATTTTATTGATTTTAACTTTATAGCGGTTCCATTCCAAAAACTACCCATCCTTGAATTTGAAGGAATTCAATTGAACCAGTCCTTGGCAATCGCTAGATTCCTTGGAAAAAAATTTGGACTGGCCACAGATGATTTAGTTCTTGATGCTCAATTGGAAGCAATCATTGAAAATATTAAAGATGCTCAACCAAGTAAGAAAATACAAATATATATAATGTATCCTGTGCTTAAAATATATGTTTTTTTAGAGCTAAAGGATGAATTCATCTTAAAAACAGACGAAGCCAAGAAAGAAGCCGACGAGGCTCTCGCTTTTGTATTCGAACGAATTGAAAAACTCATCACCAAAGAATACTTTTCAGGAGCTAAAGTAATTAAAAAAAATACCACCGTAATTAATTTATTTAACTATTATTAATTAATTGTATTTTCAGCCGACTTGGGTAGACATTTACTTCGTGGGATTCGCCGATACTCTTGAAGATTACAAACCTGGAGTATTCGATTCGTACCCAAAACTAACCCAATTGATCAAGAATATCAGAAGCAATGAAAACATAAAAAAATACATCGAAACCAGACCCAAAACTGATATATTAAAAAAATAAGAAACCTGTATTATTTAAATATTGAATAAAAAACATTATGTTGTGATTAATTTTCATTGCATTATTTTTATTCACATGTCTGTTTTTGGTCTATTCTGGATGTAATTAGAAAGTGAACTCTTTTCGAGGATTTTCATCCTGATTTTAGTTAGATTTGGATATTTATCGAGTAAAATCTTCTTCGCTCTGGTTTCCAAAGTATCTATCCATCCAGCAAAATATACATCGACCCAAGTAATCTACAAAAAATATGATAAATTAATATGTTTGCAATTTCATAAATCAAAACGACTTACATCTTTTCCAAAGAAACATCCTTCCGCTGCAAATGATTCCAATTTATCCAAAAGGTTGGGTATTTGAGTTTCTTCGATGGCTTTTGTATCGTTGTTGCGAATGGCCAAATAATGAGCTATTGAAATGAATAAAAATAAATAAATATTGCGCCTGTTAGATGCAAACCGTCCATCAACAAGTTTAAATAAATATTATCCATTATAAGGGTTCAAATTATATTATAGCATACCTCTGTGCAAGTCCATCATGTGGTCGACAAGGGACTCCAATTTAGTGTTTTTAATATCATCGTCGGTAGTCATGTTAAATTTTTTAGCCAAAAACCTAGCAATTGAAAGAGACTGTGTAAAAGCTTGGCCATCGAATTCCAAAATCGGCACCTGACCGAAGGGCATGTCTGAAAATAGTATAATGAAAATCAATAAAGTACAAAAGGTGACGTCAATAAGAGTAGTGGGTAGTAAGTAAATATTTGATATGGCAGATCGATATCAATGTCATTACAATAATTACACATGATATGATTTTATCACCTGCTTTTACGGTCGGCCATTGTTCAAAGGATATTCTATTGTCCTGAAAATCAACCCCATTGTATGCAAAAAGATACCTTATAGGTTCACCCACACCCTTAACATTAAAATAAGAAAGCTTGAATTGAGACATTTTGGCTAATGACTGAACCGTGATTTAGCTTCTTCTTTTATACACTGTTTGTTTTTTAATCTTATCTTTGATAAGATTATATTTACTTTTATCAGGTTTTTACTTCAGATTTAGCCTTCATTGCAAATAAACAGCCAGCATATATTTGCGTCCAATAATAAAATATATGGGTTCGAATATTTATCACAAATATTATTAAAACTTGTTTGCAAACAATGCACCCATGAATAAAATATATATTGTGCAATATTCTTGGTTCTGCATTCATGTGACGTTTTCAAGTAAGGATGTTATCATTAAACTTACGATAAGCAAAGAATAATCCTCCCCTGTTCATATTGAGATTATCATTTAGGATATGATTGTGGACTTTATACAGTCTGTACAGGAGATACCTTGAGGATTTTGCCAATTAAACCACGTTCAATAGAAGAATACCTCAATGTTAAAACTTGTATAGAAAATCTACGTGTACTCTTTTTAAAAATCACATGTTTCAATCAATTGCTTAAGAAAAATATAACGTTATTACATAATATTTTTTTTATAAAATAATTAACGTAATGAAATCCTTATTTTCCGACAATCTGTATGATTATGCATGGTTTTAGAAAAAAAAATAACATGAAAAATATTATACAAACAACATATAGTAATGTAAACCAAATTGTATTATTCAGGCGTAAAAATATAATTTCATGTTTTTGCTGCTATATTACAGGCTTTGTATGGTTTATTATTTAAAAAACTGAATCCAGCAAATGATTTGGTTACCTTTTATTATATAATATTTTTTTACAAGTTAAATAGCGCCTCCTATTATAAATTTATCTTAAAAATATCCAATACAATTAACCAAATAACAAAGCTATATTATAATGGTTGATAGTGTTAACTACTTGGTTGAATTCCATAATTTAAAGAAAAAAATTTAAAAAAGTTATTTATAATTTCCACAAAAAAAGTCTGTTTTAGTCTCTGAAGATGAACAAGTTGATAGTCGAAAATAAAATTACTGTGGAAATTGCAAATAACATATGTATTTCTTTAAAATATAATAATGGATACCAGTGCAATGCTCCAATATTAAATGCACTAATCTAGGTGAATATAAGATATACATTACAACAAAAAATCAAATGATACCAATGTATGTTACTAAAACAGCGTTTTTTTATAACAATAATTTAAAGCAAGAAGTTAAGATTTTCAACAAAATAAATGCATAATTATTATTAAATTAATAAAAATATTATCAATTTTCCACAACCTTAGATTAAATATTTTTGAACTATTTTTTTGTTGATTAGATTAGTCTCGAATATTCGTGTTATAATTGTTTTGCAATTTTTATTAGAATGAACGTTTCGTCAGAAAAACCATTTTATTAGTTTTATCAAATAAACTGAGTTTTATCAAAGAGATAATACAATATCGTATAGAAACGATATTTGCTATTTATCTTAGTTTAGTATCGAAGTGACTGTCGGAGCTGCGCCTCTGTTAGCCTGATAATAAAAACACACATGTAAGCCTCATTAATTAAAAAAAAATATTAATAATTAATATTATAAAATATGGTATTTTTTCATTAAGTACTCAATGAATAATTTCATTAATTATTTTGGCAAATTTGTACTAGGGATAACGGATCGAAGGTCGATATTTTTTTTATCAAGACGTGGCCTCATTGATACATTCTTATTTGGTAGTTTAATTATTAATTATTGGTTTTCAGTGTCAATATGTCTACCAATAAGGCTAAAATCCCAAAATCGACCTACAAGTTGTCTTACTTCAATGTAACTGGACTCGCTGAAGGTATCAGGTTTATCCTGACTTGGGCTGGACAGGAATTTGAGGATAATAGGATCCCAAAGTCAGACTGGCCTCAAATCAAAGACGGTATATATAAATAAAAAAAATTGTTATATAAACAACCGCTTATCAAAAACCCAATATGATCATTTTATCTGATTTTTTAGCCCAACCTTTTGAACAAGTGCCCGTTTTGGAAGTCGATGGAAAGATTCTGGTTCAATCAGTTTCAATTTGCAGATTTTTGGGCAAGAGATTTGGACTTTGGACTAACGATCCGTTGAAAGAAGCTCAGTTGGAAGCCGTCATCGACCATCTTAAAGATATCTTGTCGAGTATGTATATAGAAAAAATATTATATTTAAATTGTTAATTAAATACAATATATGTTTCAGAATCATCAGCCGCTCAGGTTATTAAGACCCCTGAAGCAATTCAGGCCTCTCAAGATCATATTAAATTAGTATTCACAAGATTGAACAATGTCGCCGAAGAAGGCTACTTCTACAATTTCAAGGTATTTAATAAAAAAAAAATTGTATAAAAATAAGCGACATGAATGAATGAAATTTCAAAGGATGGTTTAGTATTTTGTATTGAAAAGCAGTTGTTAATAATATTTTTTAAGGAATCCAAGCAAACGCAGCCTAATTATTTAAATTTTTCTTTTCAGCCAACATGGGTTGATTTGTATTTCGCTGGTTTGATGGAAATGTTCAACGAATACTTCCCCGGAATTCTCCAGCCATACCCGAATCTAGAAAAGTTGGTGAACAGCATCAAGGAGAACGAGAGGATCAAAAATTACATCTTAAATAGACCTTTCCCCGAAACATTCATCAACTAAACGATGAAGTTTTCTAATTAGAAAATAATAAACACATTTAACAGAGGAACAGATTTATTATTCGTGGTTTAAAAACGTAACAAATAAATTAATATTCATATTGGGGCCTCTTAGCAATGTAGCTCTTGATTGCTGGATAGTTGAAGAAGGTCTGCATCAGCTTGTACAAGTTGGTGTACTTGCCTTCCAAGAGTTCGGACTTCCACATACCTTCGATGGATTCGACGATTCCGACGAAGTAGAAGTCGACCCAGGAGAGCTAAATAAAATCATAAAATAGTTTAGATCAAAGTCGGTTCACTTATATACATTTAAACAGACCTTTCCGCAGAAGAATCCTCCATTGGTGGCGACGTAGTTGTCAAAGTACTTGAAGTAAACTGGGAAGAATTCGGTTTCCAAGTATTTCTTCAATTGGGTCTTCTTGGCAACATCGGTCTCTTGGTGGTATTCCTTCACGGCTGTATTACAATTTAACATTAGTATTTATAAAAAAATATTTATTAGACCAAAGTATGCGTTACTTGTTCCA